>JAMZAV010003183.1:0-71644 GCA_024449915.1 Sweltsa coloradensis | reverse complement strand
ATATATTCAAATATTTTCCCTGGGGCATGAGCCTAACATGGGCCTAAAAATGAAAATGTATATATAAAAATTATCAATTATAGAGCATTGCCAAACGGAATACCTTATTATCTGCAAATTTGTTTATTAAACATTGTATTTTGTTTGATCCTGGATTGTTTTACCGCTGAAAACCCGGGAAACCTCTTTATCGACTCGGGTTTCCCATGGAACCCAAAGACCTTGGCCCACTGCCTTTCCCTAAGTTTTTTGCTAGGTTTGTCTAGGAACCAAATGATTTGCCAGGCGGGGGAAACCCCCTACCGGCAGACTGACGAGCTAAAAACATATTTGTTACCCACAGTAGCTACCTTTTTACCCAATTTAAACAAAAAACCCCAAAACCAATTTACCTAAAAAACATTTTTTAACAGATTTTTTGGGGGGAAAATCGTCTTTTTAGAAACTTTTTTTTTTTTTTTTTTTTCTCTTTTTCCCGAAGCTTGTTTCTTAATCCTTTTTTTTCCAGAAATCCAAAAATAAAGCCATGGTGTTCGTGAAACAGAAAATAGGTTACGGAATTATTAAAAGTAAATTTGAGGGTGTTCCCTTTTGGTTTTTTTTTTCCAAACTTAGGGTATAACCGTTTTTATATTTGTCTTACTAGCCATCACCTCTCAACAGAAAAAAAATGTCCAGGCTTAAAAGTTTTGCCTCCCTGGTAGACTTTTTAAGTAGGGCGGCCTTCGCGTGGCCGATGTGCAGGTAGCCCTCCCCTCGGGGGGGAAACCCGGGACAACGCCCTTTGCCCATCCCCGTCCCGGGAGGTCCCAAACTTCCCCTCCTCCTTACGGCCCCCGGGAAACCTGGGGGGGACCTTCCGGGAAAAACCCGGGGGGACCTGACATGATCCGCGACTCGATGAACCTATAAAAACTTTTATTTTTTAGTTGGCTTCTCGTCTGAGAGCTCCATTGTGCACCCCTACGAACAGAAGGACCCAAACCCAAAAAAATTTGATTCCCCAAACAAAACCATAACTACCAAACAGAATAACTAATGTAGTTATACTGTATTCAGTTCAATATTTGAGAGTATAAAATTTAAAATTTCAGAAAGAGCTTCGAAGACTGCAAAGTCGGGAATAGTGGGGTTTTCTAGCGACTAAAAAGTCTTCATGCCCCGGACTTTATCTAAAAAAAGCAGGCTTTGTCAAACTCTTTGCGGCATTTTAAGGGCCAATGCTGAAGGACAGCCAGTGGTCCACCTGGAAAAGAAACAAATGTGTTCACTCTTCTGGGGTTTGATCCTAAGGTTTTTTTTGTGATAGGTAGTCTTACTCGGGGATTAGGGTTCGTAAGAATCAGTTAATATTACTGAGCACAGTACTTTTTTATTTTCTATAATAACAGGCCCACTGGGATGTACTGCACAAAAACAGCCAAAATTTCCAAATTTTCACATTTTGTAAATTACAGAGGATAGGCCAAAAAATGTAAGTTTTAAGGGCCTATTTAATAAATTGCAATTCACTACCCCCCCTTTAAAGATGAAAATCTGGAAGGTCTAGGCGTAATACCAGATCAACCTGATTTTTTTTATTGAAAATAAAAATTTATTTGCCTACTAGGCCTCGGCATATTTAGAGTTCTAGTTGGCCCTTCATTTGGCAATTTTTTTGAGTTGAAAGGCTTTTTTGCTGTTTGTTTGTTTGTTTGTTTTTTTTATTATGGTATGATCCAATTTGACTTTAATAAAAAATTTTAGGATTTGTTAGTTTTTGCAAAATCTAGAGGGATAAAGGGGAAACCAGTAGGCCTGCACACATGAAAGCAAAATTTTAAAATAAAAAGGGAAAAATTTAAATCCCATGCATTTAAAATTTTTTGATAAAAACCTTATCCATTTCACCCCGGGTTTTAATTTAATGAACCCCAAATTTTAAAAATTTTTTTCCTTTAAACGTATCAACTTTAAAAAACTAATTGTGGGCCCTAAAACACGTCGACACGTTTCTTCTTTTTGTGTTGAATTAGCCTAATGACAAAGGGTAAAAATAAATTTGATTTGGGTATTTCTTTACGTCTCATTTTTGCAACTTGGTAAACGAGACAATAAACAAAAAATAAAAACAACAAAATTGCCCGTTACCACACATGCACACAGACTTGCATACACTCACATGCACGTGTTTTTTTTTAGTCATCCAAACTGGGCCCATACCCATTTTAAAACAATTTGTGCAAATTTTTAATTTTTTTTTCACTGCTGAAAAATGTTTTTTTTGTTTTTGATAAAGGGGGACATAATGGCAACAAAATTTGGCTATTAGCCTCATGCGACCAAGCTTGCAGGACCCTACCTCAAATTTTTCATCGGGGGAAGCCCATAGGCCCCGGACGGTGAAGTTCTTGCCAAAGCGGCTAATGGAAAAAACTGTTATCAAAATTCAATCGTTTAAACTTTCAATGAAGTTTTTTTTGCCCCATTGAATTTCAACCGCGCGTGTTCGAAAGTAATTTGCCGACAGCAAACCGCTGGGAAAAGAAATATTTCAGTTGGGCCAAGGGGGAAGATAATTTCTTTATCTCAAACCTTAAAGTTTTTCTTAAAGGGGTATTTAACCCCTAAACTCAAAAAATATTTTAATTTAGGCTAACTAGTAAAGAATTTACAACAAAAAATTCTGGGGCCCCCATGACCCCCCAAACAAATTTTCAAATAAGACATTTATCGGCTAGGTCCCACGGCAAAAAACCCCCCTAAGAAATAACATGGGGACATCTTTATGCCCCATGACCTTGGGGATTTTGATCCAAAAAAATATGGCCCTTTTTTGACGTACTTACAGCCTTTTTTGAAAATTTCTTTTTTTTTTTTTTTTTTTTGTGCAAATTTGGGGCCTCTTCAGCCATTCTTCTGTCTTGCTACCCAAATTTAAAAATCCCTCCTTTTCTATCCTGCTCGGTCATCGGGCGGGATAAATGTCATTCTTGAGGGGGGCGCATCTGAAGAATCGCCGTCTTGTTTTTCAAATTTACAAGTTTGCGGGGGCCGTTCTTTTTGTAATTTTAAAGGGGTGCAGGGGGTGCTGCAAGACGTCTGACCTTTAAAAGCCGGAAAGGGGCGGTGGCCGCTTCCTCGCCCAGTTTTGTCGGGCCCCCTTTTTTTGTCTCGGTCCACCAGTTTTTTAAGTCGGAAGTCTTTTCTGTGGTGTTTTAAAACCCTTTTTTGTGGTTGATTGATCTTAGTTTGACTTTTGGGGAGGAGGCGCGCTGGGGGTTGCGGTGTTTTTTGTGGCCTTTTTGGCCAAGATCTCCTTTTTCTTTCCCCATGTTTTGCAGTGGCGGGGGATCCTTTGAGTCCTAATAGTTTTTTTTGCGTCGGATCCCAAAAAGGGATTTTTTTAAAACAGCGTTTAGGAGGGAGGTTCGTGTTTGAGAGCAAATTGGAGGGGCTGAGACGCTGTCGCTTAGGATAAAAAAAATTTTTGTTTTGTTGGGGGGGAAGGCGGGGGTCCGGCGATTTTTGGGCCGCCCGGGAATGGCTCGCCCTCAGCGTCGATATTTTCGCCAGCCCCCCTTGGATGGCTTTTTAAAAAGAAGATGCGTGGATGCCGAACCTGTTCTGTTTGTGCCGAGTCTGGGCCGTCTGTGAAGATGTGCACCCCTCTTTAAGAGGAAAGTGCTTCTTCAGGTGCTTCTCGGCAAGCTCTTTTAGTTTTTTATGGTCATGGTCATCTTTCTTCTCGATGCCGTCAATTTTGGGCCCCGGGGCCAAAGCTGATTGGATTGTCCCGGGGAAGCTTGGGAGTGGTATCAAGTGGGGCACTGGGGCTCTAGGAGGATAGGACAGTTTTTACTCTTCGTTGGGGACGTTTTTAGCAAAGTTTTGTGGCCTTTACTTTTGAGGTGGGGAGTTGGCCCTTTGTCGGGGTTTGGCGCGCCCGTTTTTCTGCATTGGACAGGCGCTGTCTCTTTTTAGCTGTAGAGCTATTTGGCTGAACCCCTCCATGGCAAATTGGGGGGGTTTTCACTGCTCCCTTATAGGGGAAAGGGCTCGATTTTTGGGTCTGTGACATGGCTGGCGTCGTTGCGGGGGCGGCAGGGAAAAACTTCGGTGCGTACTCAATGCTGGTCTGATTAGTTTTTTAGGGCGCGCCAGAGGTCTAGTTTTTCGCCCCAGGGCACACCGGCTTTTCCCTTTGAAGGGGTCGAGTCGTTTTTGGCCCTTCTCTGCAGCCTTTTTAAAATGGATCTTGCCCGGTCATTTTTTTCGGAGTCCGCCAAGGTTTCATCTCATCTGTCGTTTAATCTGTTCGCCATCAAGATGATTTTAAACTTAAAGGGGTTGGGACTCTCGTGAAGTAGGTGCAGATGGTTTTGCTGCGTTTATCTTAAAGCCGTGCACTTTGATCCACCCTGCAGCTATGTCATGGCGAGCCCATTTTTTGCTCCGCCCAAACCCGGGGACATTTTCCTTGAGAAGATGAAAAAGTCTCTGAAAAAATTTTGACGAAAAGGCCAGTATTCTTCAATATTTGATGAGTCCATTGATTGAAATTTTTGAAGACGGTCGGCGCTGTGATTGACCTTGAGCAACCCCGGCTGGCGTCTTACGTTTTTTTGCTAGGGGCCCCTTTGGGACCACCTTGATACCCTCTTTTTAATGAAGTCATGGAGCCATCTGACAAGTTTTTTTGGTACTTCATTTTGATCATCTGCTTGATCCCCAGACCGTCGGGGGAGTCGAAAGCTCCGAAAGGTCGATGGAGACAGCCAGTGTGCTTTCATTTTTGCTGAAACCCTTTTTGACTGTTGCGCAAGTAGGCGATTTGGTCTGTGGTGCCTGGGTGTTGTCTTTGGGGTTTCTTTTTTTCTTTTGTAATTTGGGCAAGTAGTTCTCAAAATATCTAATTACCATGAGGGGGTGTGTTTTTGGAATGAATTTTTTTGCGTGTTTGGGGGTATATTTGGGGCACAGTTCAAGACAGGGTGAAAAAAAGGGGCTTTTTAGTTTGGTTATGCTCTTGTATTAGTTTTTTTTTCCCCAAAACACCAATTTTTGCAATTTCTGGACCAAAAAATGAAAATTTGTTTTGATCACAGTTACTAATGATGTAGTTTTTAACTGTCATTTTAGTGTAGTTTTGTGCATAGATCATGTGGTAAAAAAAATTTTTTTGAGTATTAGCCCTTTAAGGATTTTTTAAAATTAGCCTACAAAAAGGTAGATTCTAAAGGATTCATAGCTACGATGGGCCCTACGCAATGGGAAGATTGGGGTAATTAGGAAAATTTGTGTAATTGACTATGATCTCTTTAAATAACTAGTAATAACATAATAATTTTAAATGTTTTTAGTGGTATCGATACATGAAACATTGCTTTCTATAAAATTAATATTTTGTATTCATGTGTTATTTAGATGCAATTATTTTTTTTCTCCCACCGGCATATTGTTCCTTATTACCCCACATTTTGGGGCAATAAGGACAAGCTTTTATAAGAGCAAGGTGTGCATTTAAAAATACATGGGCAAATAGGAACATAGGGGGTTTCTAGTACTAGGAAGCTTTTGCAAACGCTTTTTTCAGTGCTTGTTGAATGAGCGTAATTATTTTTAAACAAAAAAAAGCTTTAAAATAGAGATTTCATGAGAAAAAAATTTGTCGTTAGCTCAAATTTCACCACGATAAAAATTAATTCTTAAAATTAAGGTTTTCTGTGAAAAATTCATTACAATCGGATAAACCCATGTCGGTGTTATAAGTCAAGAAATTTAAAAAATGGCAAAACAAATCGTAAAATTGCGATTATCACAAGAAATTTAATTTATCGATTGCGCTCAAATTTCACACAATATAAAAATTCTTTAAATTAAGGTTCTGTGAAAAAATCATTCAATGGATAAAGCATGTAGATGTTATAATTGAAGAAATTTAAAAAAAAAAAAATCGTAAAATTGCGATTTTTTATGAGAAAATATTTTTCGATTACGCTAAAATTTCACACGGATTTATCAAATTTATAAAATTAAGGGTTTTGGAAAAAATCTTACAATGGACAAAGCAGGTAGCTAGGGGTTAAAAAGTCGAAGAAATTTTTTTAAATCGAAAAAATCGTAAAATTGTGATTTTAATGAAAAATAATTTTTTGATTTGCGCTCAAAACGTAGCAGATCAAGTTCAGAGATTCAAAGGGCCCCCTTAAAATTTTCATTGCAATTGGATTATCGGTTTAGCCGGAATCGTGTTAACAGACAGACAAAAATACAAAAAGAAAAAGAAAAAAGAAAAAAAACATCGATTTTTTTCTCCAGTGAGTGGAATGGAATCTTCGCTACGCTCATCGAAAGATTTAAAATAGCAAAAAATTCATCTTGATATCTTGCTTATTGACAAAGTTAGAACAGATGCAATTAAGTTTTTTTTAAACTTGTACCTAGCTAGAAACATGACATTACAGGGTTTTTTTAAACTGTAATTTTGTCTTAAACTACCCCAAAACTTCTCATAGCATGTTAATATAATAAAATAGTAGGCCTATTTTTTATCATGAAAAATTACAAATATAGAAATTATAATGCATGAATAACTGTTTAAAAAGGGAAAAATATAGGTAAAACTTTTTAAGTGGGGCAATAAGGAACACCTCCCTCACTTTTTACAGAGATAATTTTATTAACCCAGATTTTCATCGGGGCTACTTTTTTTTTTTTTTAAAACTTTTTCCCAAAAGATTGAATTATTTTTGGATCGGGTTTTCGAAATTAAATTTTTGTGACCCAATGAGCTTTAAATTGGGCCTAGGAAAAGATTTGCCTCCGAAGTGCGAAGTCTCCCCAAGGCCAAACAAAGATATTAGCCCCCTACCTAAACCTGGAATTTTTCTTAAAATTCCATGGTTTATGATTTTGGGTTCTTGTTACCCTCCCGCACGACGAGAATGTTTTTTTCCCATTTACCCCTATATAAGCTTACACTATTGGGGTCATTCCTCCCCTTTCCCCATAGTATTTTGATTTTTCCCCCCATGGTGTTCCCTTTTACCCCAAAATTAATTTTGGGGAAACAGGAATTCCCCTTTACTTCTGAGAGAAAAGAGATCAAATTATAAAAAACATAAAAAAGCACTTCATAATATTTTGTAGGAGATAAATAGACTACTGTCATTTCTGCATTTAATATGTTAGAAGGGAAAATTTAATTTTTAAAACGTTTTTAAAAATCTTTCCCCTTTTTTTTTAGTAGGCCCCCCGGGACCTTTCAAGAGATAAAAATAAAACCAAACCAAAAGTTACTTTTTTCATAGAATTGAGGGGGGGGGGGTAGCCCTACATTATCAAAGAAGAGGGTAGGCCCTTACAAACTTTTTCATAACTAGGAAACGCTAAAGTCCCCCCGGGTTGAGGGATGATTTTTAAAATGTTTGTTTGCAGGGGATATCTTTACTTTTGAAATTTCTTTTTTTGCTGCCTACCATTGTAGTGATTGTTGTCAAGTTTCTTTTTACCTGAAAGGTAATTTCCTTTTAAAAAACCTTATATTAAAAGTTTATTTCATAGATTTTTTGGCAAAACAAAAAAATTTTAAAAACTTTTTCTTTTAAAAGGATACATCACCAAAAACCTTTTTAATGTCCATGTATAATATGAACGTTGTAGCCCCCACCATTTTGGTCAAAATTTTGGCCCCAAAAAAATGGCCAAAAAGCACAAAAAAAAAAAAAAAAAAACTTATATTAAAAGTTTTTTTCAATAATTCTCCTTTTTTCCTTTTTTTTTTTAAAAGGGGGTTCTCCCAAAACCAATTCCTTTAAAAATATGAAACGGTACCCCCACCCGTTTGGTCAAATTCCCTTCCGTTTCCCCCAAAAATTTTTTCTAAAGTACATATTCAAAAAATTTTCCTTGTCCCAAAAACTCCCTCTAAGTTCGGTTTTCATCCTTAAAATTTTCTCGTCGGTTTATCCTTTCGGTGGGTTTTAAAAAAAGCCCAAAAAAAAAAAAAAAAAACCCCCACTAATTTTTTCAGGAATTAATCTTCACTTCGCTAAATCCAAAAATGAAATTTTCAAAATTTTGATTTGGGGGCTGTAAGCTTTTTTCCCAATTCCCCCAATTCCCTTTTTAAAAGGCGCGTGCACAAAAAAGATTAAGACTATGGTTTAAAGTTTATGTTTAATAACAAAGACTAACACCTGACTACGTTAAACTCGCTCCGCCCCGCCCCCAACTTAGTCATACTTCGCCCAAAAAACCGTTGAAAAAATCTTCAAAAAACATCTATGAGTGTTGTCAAAACCCAACCCAAATTTTTAAGACTCAAACCAACGGGAAAACAGAACGAAGCGGAAAAATTAATTTAAATTAAATACTAGGCAAGTAAATAACAGACAAAAATTTTATTGTTAGCAATGATTTCACGGCCCTATCGTTTGACGTAGCGACCCTTTATAGGTTGTTCAACAAGTGCTAAGAAAATGAAAGTTAGTTATCTTTCTTTAAACACAGCTTGTCATAGTTCTTAATTTTTAGACATTAGTCATCTGTGGAACGCTGCCACATAAATCACATTGTTCAACTTTAAACCATAGTCTTTTCATTTTTTGGGAAAAAAAGCGGGTTTACCCCCAAATTTCCCCCATTCCGGAAATTTGTGGGGGTGGGGCCCTCCATTTCAACGGTGTCAAGGCAATAGGGTTCATACTTTGGACAGGCCTACATAAATAAGTTTTAGGAATGTTTTCAGTAGTAGCTCCTTATAACACCCAAAGTGCCCCTTTTAGAATGACCAACTAGGTAGGCCCCGAAAATAAGTTTTAGGGAGGGAGTTGGCCCCCCTACCTAAAGACTACAATAGGGTTCTTGCCCATTCATTTTTTTGTGAGCGTGTAGTTGAACTAATATTAGGTACACTATAAAAACTTTTGTACTTCGCCCCCCCCCCCCCCCCCCACCCTCCCACGTACCCGGCTTTTTCCCCAAAATATGTTAAAAGAATTTGGCCATAGGCCTAGGCCCCGACCAACCCAAAAGTGCAGAGATTACGAGGAGATCGTGTGCATTGGCAAGGGGGTTAAGGGAACTAGAGCGAGGGGTTATGGAAGCTAAAGGGGTTTAGGGGGCCTACTCTTTCGGTTGGTATGGACAGTTTTTTTTATGTGTAGACTACATACAAAACCTTTAACGTCGCTATTTTAAATCTAAAGTAGGCCTAGGCCTCCGCCTACCTACAAAACCTTTAACGTCGCTATTTTAAATCCCAAAGTAGGCCTACCCTACCTACTGATCAAAAACTGTCCATCCCAAACCAAAAGAGTTCCGGGATTTAGAGGAGTGGAAGAGGAGGAAGATACAATAACAATACAACAGGAAATGGTGGGCCCCTACTGTTCCGGCTAATACAGTCCTACTAGCCTACAAAGCTTGCCTAGGCTGTGTGGGGTTTTCCATACTTCAAGGTATTTGTTAAAGATCATAAGTGTTGGGAAAATGCCTAATGGATGGAGAATTTCACAAGTAGTACCGTTTTTAAAGGGGGGGGAAAAGGGGAATATAGGAAACTATAGGCCTATATCATTAACCTCAATTGGGAGCAAAAAAATGGAGAAAAATGATTGAAAAAAATTCGTGAAATACTTGATGAAAAGAGATGGATAAATGAAAGAAAAACATGGGTTTAGTAAAGGTACTCCTGTGAAACTCAATTGTTTGGTTTAACAAATGAATTGAGTGGAATTATTGATAGAGGGGGTGAAATAGATGCAATTTTCATAGATTTGAAAAGGCATTTGATAAAGTATCACATGGGAAATTATTAAAGAAAATTTGGGTGATGTAGTAGCCTAATTGAGGATAAGTGGGTGGGTAAGATGGGTAGGGGATTTTTAAGGATAGAATGCAGAGGGTAAAAGGCCGATGCACAAATTTCCCGGTAACGACAACGAGAACGAGAACGGAACGGGAAGAAAGTTGAATCACACATTAACTTACGACACGATGCACAATAAGCTTCCCGTTGCCGGTCGTTCCCGTATCCCGGCAACGACAACGGGAACATCACCAAGTTTTAACTTTCCGTAACGTTCCCGTTCCGTACGTTACCGGAACCAATCGGAATCAAGATGTGCACGTCCTAAAACTATTTTATCAACTGATTGATGGTTTATACACGAGTAATATGCGAAATAAATTGAATAAACATGAGCGGAATAACAAAACAACAAAATATAATTAACACACTTATTATTTGATTTGTTCCCGTCGGCTTGCTTCACGGGCTATTGTGCATCGAAGCTCGTAACGTTAGCGTCTTCCCGTTCTCGTTCCCGTTCTCGTTACCGGGCAATTGTGCATCGGCCTTAAGAGTTGGTAAAGATCTGTCAAGGGAAATAAAGGTGAAATCTGGAGTACCGCAAGGTAGTATACTAGGACCATTGTTGTTCTTAATTTATATCAATGATATTGTTAGTGGGGTGGGGTGGAATCAAAGTTAAGATTATTTGCAGATGATTGCATAATATAGGCTACAGAGAGATTTTATGTGAGGAAGATCGGCGAGGATTACAGAGAGATTTGGATATATTGGGGATATGGGTAGATGAAAATAAAATGGGTTTTAACACTAAAAAGTGCAAGGTTGTTACGTTTGGAAAGAAAAGAGAAAGGTAATTATGCCGTGTACGGTTTTCCGAGAAAAAATGCATTTAAAATGTTTCCAGCTTTTCACAGTAGCCTATGTGTAATTGATAGTCCCTAATTCATTTTCAGCTACCGCATTACGATCTTTTCACTGTTACTAATGTTTTTCGTCTTTTTACCTGTGTAAATTGTGCTGTCACTGTACGTAGGGCCTACTGTACGTAAGCCGCCATACTGGTTTGGAAAGCGCTATCTCCTCCGCTACGTCTGTTCCGCTGCGTACACAGCGTAAGAGAGTATTTTTGTTTAAAATAGCGACGTTAAAGGTTAAAAAAGGTATTTTTTTGTTTAAAATAGCGTTTAAAATACGACGTTAGGGTTAAAAAAGGTATTTTTTAGAAATTGTGCTGTCACTGTATGTTCATGAAGTTTTTTCCGTTGTGTTTTACTAATAAAACAAACCTTCAAAAACCTTTTAAACGTCTTTATTTTAAACAAAAATACCTTTTTTAACCTTTAACGTCGCTATTTTAAACAAATACCTTTTTTAAAACCTTTAACGTCGCGATTTGAAACAAAAATACTTTTTTACGCTGCGTACGCAGCGGTAGAACGTGTCAGAGGAGATCAAAGCTTTCCAAATCAAAATGGCGATGTAGTATGTGGACGCACAAAATGACGGCTCAATTCCACTAGTGAAAGATGAAAAACATTGTTTACCAAAAATTAAAAACCATAATGCGGTACCTTAAAATGAATTAAGGAACATTAATTACACACACTGGAATATGGTAAGTAAATTTTTTCATCTTTTTTCTCGGAAAACCGTACACGGCATAATTACCAAAAGAAAAGTGAACTGGGTTTATATCATACAAGGGGGGCATTTACAAAAGAAGTTAGTTACAAAAATCTTGGTGTACATTTGGAAAAGGGGTTGAATTGGGATTGCCATGTAGGCCTAGTTAAAAAGGGGCATAGAGTACTTAGTTTTGTAAGAAGGGTGACAGTGGGAGTTGCAAAAGGGGTGAGAAACCATTTGTATAAATCATTAGTGAGACCTGTGATGGAGTACGCAGGATCAATTTGGGATCCATACAGAGTTGGAGAGAAAGATGAAATTGAGAAGGTGCAGAAGAAGGCGGCCAGGTGGGTTATGGGGAAAGGATTGAGATGGAGAGAATTCAAAGATGTAAGAGGGCTAATGATAAGGGAATATGAAAGTTCTGGAGAATTGGTGAAAAATTTGAAATGGCAGACTCTGGAATGTAGGAGGAAAGAAGACAGATTGGCAAAATTCTATAGAATTAGTAGGGGATTTGAAGGTTGGAACGAAATTGGTAAAGGTGTGAGACAAGGGTTATATTTGGGTAAGAATGATCATAGCTGGAAATGTGAAAGTGTTGGGTTTAAAACTGATGTGGGAAAGAATTCCTTTTTGGGTAGAACAATAGCCTCTAGTAGATTGGAACGGGTTACAAGGGGATGTGGTCGGAGAGAAAGATTTATATAGATTTAAATTAAGTTTAAGGGAGGGATAATAGGGAGAGAAATTCTGCCACCGAGTGGAAACTCAATTGCAGAAACAATAAACTAACTAACTAACTAACTAACCATCTCATGTTCCATGCCCTAGGCCTGCGCTATAAGGCCTGCGGCCCAGGGCCCTAGGCCTATAAGTCTAGGGTTTGGCTTTAAAATTATTTATTTTCTTACCAATTGGAGGATCAGCAGTGTTAGCGAGAAGTTTCATTTTGTAAGCGAACCACAAGTTTTTATTCTAGAACAGTCCAAAACTTCGAAAATAAACAGTCTAGCAGCGTGGGATGACAGATGGAAGAAAAAGATCGGCGCAGATTATACAACACTTACGTTTGACAAACGCAGTATGGCATACGTCTCGGGCACATGCAGAAACACAGCCATCTATACTACTCTTCACAGCGATCGAGCGCGTTTTTTAAAACATTTTTACACTTCTTTGAACACCTTCAACACCTGTTGTCCGCAGAAAAAAAAACAGCAAAAAAAAAACATTAACAAAAGAGAAAATACCAGTTTTGATCTTAATTGAAAAAAAATTAAATAATTAATTGATGAAAGTAAAATTCTCAACTAGGTAAAATATCATACCCCAATAACGACAAGTTGAAATGGTAATAAATACCTTAAGAAACACTTTTAATTTGTCGGTACAGTCTAGAGGACTCACGTCGGGTCACGTCATGAGCTGTCATTTTCCAATCAAGTAGAGTCACCCAGGCAAAATCTCAGTACACGGACGCTCACACACACCGACGTTAGTAAGTAGCAATTCTTTAGCAATGCTCACGCAGTCACGCATACTCACGACTTGACTCACACATAGTTATACATAATAATGTAATCTAGGTGCCCGCTAGGGCGCCGCAGCCAAGCCTCGGCGCGCTACACACTCAAGGCACCTTATACAGCAAGCAGAGCTTTTTCGAGGTGTCATTCAGCAGTCATGAAACGTGTTATGAACTTAGAAACTGTCATTATCGAGGGGATTTAGGCACATGACAACATAATTATGAAAAATTTTGTTGGGTTACGATCATTCATTCTGGGTGGAAAAAAGGATTGAAACATGCTCAAAATCACTTGAAGGATGTTGGCTACTGGCATTGATTAACCAATGCTTCTGGCTACAACTACTACTTCTGGCTATTTTAAGTAAATCAATCCAGAAATTAAAAAATCCATCTAAAAAAAATCAATTCATACCAGTAAGATGATGGATTTTATAGTATCTGGATTGAAATTGTGAAAATACTATTGCCTACTTACTAATTCATCAATTTCAATTGACCAGCGAAATTGACCAAACGGGTGGGGCTACGTTCTTATTTTGTTATGCCTGATATATGCCTGATGTAGACTATTGTATAGACCTTTATAAGTATATATTTATCTAATTGTGTGAATTCATTAATTTTAGTTTCCTTCCATAAACCCTGCTAAAACAGGTACGGCACCGTGCCTAAGGGTATTTTGAAAAAAAAAACACCATGTATATACATGTATACATTTTGATTGAAATAAAGCAATTATTAAAGTTTAAAAAGATGGCTGGAAGACATCCAAATAAAGGTTTTAATATGAGCATTCATTTAACATTTAATATAGTAGTTGCAAATTATTTTTTTTGTATTATTTTTTTGTAGTTGTACTAATATTTTCATTGAAGTGCTAATTATAGGCCAAACCAAAATCGAGGGCCTACTTAAGACTCGGAATCAGACTTGACTCGGATTCAAAATTGGGTAATTTTTAGGATTCGGAATCGGACTCAACTCAAAATAAAAAATGAAGAATCGCACAGCCCTAGTTCTGTGTTGTGAGTTTTGTTTGTATATTTAGTTAGCTAATTTTTAGTGGCCACCATCCGCCTGATGAGTCCCGGAAGGGTAAAACGCGTCGTGGATTAACGTAACAAACAACTTTAAATTAGCTGCAGTTGTCATCAGCAGGTGAAAAGTTTTGTCGTCCCCAGCCCTTCAGGTCGGGCTTTATGTTCTCTATGCTTTCCCAACCTTCTCCAATCTAAACTAAAAACCATTAGATTGTCACAAATTTCAGAGATTTAAATTCCTGCTAATATTTCCATGTGTAAACATTTACAAACACATGACTGACAACAATGGTTGTTGCGTTCCGTTAACTGCTGGACGTATTGCACCAGTAAGCCAGCTTTACTGCATCCGTTCCGTTAACTGCTGGACGTATTGAACCAGTAAGCCAGCTTTACTGCATCCGATCCGTTAACTGCTGTTAGCAGTGTGCTGAGCATTCCGTAAATTGCTGGCCCAGCGCCTTCAGTAACTGGAAGTGCTGGAGGTTTTGCGCACAGAATCAGTAAACCACCTAGTGTCATGGCGGCATTGAAATAAATTGCTGTATTTGTCCAGATAAAAGGAGATATATGATACATTGCAGTGGTCTAAAAGTAACAAGAATACTTTGGGAAAACTAAAAGCTAAGGATATTTATTTGTGAGATTACACCTATATTTTAATTCACAGCTTGCAAAATGGGTCGATAAGTTTAGGCCTAGGCCTAGGTTAGATGACGGCTTTGAATATTCCGCCAAGAGAATAAATGATTTATTAAATTAAACTCATAATCAAGAATAAACGTGAAATCTTCTCATTTCTCTTCAAGTTAACCCTAAATACTTATTATCATGTTTTAAATTGACTGTACGATATTTTTCTGACATTTGCATTGCTTGTGCTGGATGCTGCAAGCTGAAACCATTCCGTTTTCTAGGCTTACTGGACCGAGCAGGCTAGCAAAGCAATGTTGTTTAATGTTTACTGTGCTCCCAGTAGAGCCGGCAGGTAACGGAATGCAAAAAATGTTTTTAAAAACAATTAGATTTAATTTCACAAATGGTTTGCTACTGGTAGCAATAATCTGATGATTGTGCACACATTCACAAGGATTGGATGTTGGTAGTGGCCATTGTAGGTAAATCTTAACACATAGCTATAAACAGTAGGCTACTTTATGGATGAGATGAAATACATCAGTTGGTATCAAAACAACTATGGAATCATAGCCAATGTAGGATGCTGGTCAAATGCACAGCGGAGACTAGACAAATAAATTACACAAAAATCTAAACCATGTTAATAACAACTATCTGGTCTACAGCATCTCCATGTTCTGTTGTATATTGTTGCCACTCGTTGTTCATAATGCCGTATTGTCCAATGAAATCACTTTTTTTTAACTTGGGTCTACTACATTGGGGAATGTCTAGACACTTTCGTTTAATGTTCTTTAGAGTTTTAATTTTTTTCATCTGCACTGTCAGTTTGGGCTCGGGCAGCCCCAGCAACGCGGAGTCACCGTCGCCAGACTTGGAGCCGGTTGCAGTTGAAAGCATTTCCTCTTCTAGCAGGGAAATTGTATTTGAAAATTTATAAACATCTTCAGCACTGTATTGCAAATGTGTGTATCCCAAAATCAGTTTCAGTTTCTCACGGCTTTTCTCCCAAATCCTACTCACATCAATGTCTGGGGTGACGACGGTCTCTTCCAAAGGGTCGTCATCTTGAATGATGTCCATGTGAAAGTTCAGTGGCGTGTCGTTGTCGTCGGCCACCACAGTTTGGTCAGGTATCACGTCAGTTACTGTCGAGCACGACACGTCGCTCGTAATATAAGGGTGCTCACGATACCAAAGTGGAAGTTTGTCGAAATCCCACGGCGTGTGTATGAAAACGGCGCACATGTGTGTACAGGGTAGGCGCCACTTGGTAAAGTTGAGACAGGAACACGTGGCCTCCTGGATGTCCACCGAGCACCACTCTTCCAGGGTCAGCTCACTGCGCACCATGAACAGACCGTCTCCCAAGTCATTGATCTGCGAGGCATCGTACTCCTTACCCGAGTCGTAAGTCAACACCACATGCTCAATGAACGGCAGGGGGCGATTTCTCATAAACTCTGGAACAGACTCGTCAAACACGACATATTCTGGGGGTGGATTGCTAATGGAATACTTGTCAATAATATCTGGCAGCATATTCTCCAGGATCTCTGTGATTACACCGGTGAGACTCTTGTCCTTGGTGAACGTGAGGTACGCGTGTTCAAGGGCCTCCTTCTGGCACTCAATCCCATTGTTTACATGCATGTTGAACAGGAAATCCTTTGCTTGAAAAGCTTCCACCCACATGTGGTGGGCCGGGAGCCACTCACTTGACAGGTACCTCATTGCTAGCGCTCCGTCTTCACAAAACTCACTGGTGATCAACCCCTGGAGATGCTGTTCGTATTCTTCTTCCGACTGTGAGGCGGCGACAGATTGCCACAGCTCTCTAATCGGAGTGATAGATTCCGACGAGATGCTTCCCTTCTTATTCAGCCACTTGTTCCACGCCAGCTCTCGATGAAACGGGCACACGTAGACCGTGGATTGTGGAAACACTTGCTCCACAGCGGAGATCTCCGCCTCAGAGTGGTCGGCCAGGACGTACGTCGGGTTCCAGTCGGGGTTCCACGTCTTAAACTGAGCAAGTGCCTCTGCAATCAAGACGGCCGACTCGACTTGCACGACAAAAGTCCCAACAACACAATAGCCTGCGTTCGTCTTGACAACCAAGAAGAACAACGGAAAGGTGTACTTGCAGGTCTTGTAGGCGGCGTCCAGCAACGAGATATCGTTACCGTAGCGACCCAACAAGTCTCGCTGCCACTTTGTCTGGTGGCAGAATAGAAGCGTACTCGGAGGAGATCCTTCTTCTGACTTCAACTTGTTCTTCTTGGCACTGTCGGTCGTGTACGGTCTGAGAAAGAAGTTGTCCTCTAGATAGTTCTCCACCCACGTTCCGACACATTCCTCCAGGGCCGTTTGGTCGTACCAGCTCTTCGTGATCGTGCACAGACCGCGGTGCATGTGGAAAGCGAATTCAGGGGTGGTCAGTCGGGTAGTAACATCGGTTCTGGCTGTCGGGTGCGGGCCTCACTATCCTTGAACATACCTTTCACAATTTTCTCTAGGTGTGTTTTTATGGTTTTGACAGAACAAACATTTCTCTTGACAAAACTATGGATTTCACTTCTCAACCTCGGGTGCAGTATTTGCTTCAGGTTGGTCGACACGACAGAGTGGTTGTGGTCTTCTGCCGGCGACATGATGATCATGTACCGCAACGTGACATCGGGCGGAGAAGGCGACACTAAGTCTTTGTTCAACTGTTCCAGGATCTGAAATTAAGAAATGTTTTTATTATTTACGAAAGACACCATAAAGTAGCACGGTTCGTTCTCTCTGGGACTCGTGAGGGTGATCCGGGGGGAGGGGGTAAGGCTCCCAATCTGATTGAGGCCTGAATTTCGTCAAGGCTTGGTCTAAAGTTTGTTGTTGGTTCGTGATGAAAGCCGTAGATGGGTACTCCTGAAAGTGATGCTTAATTTCAAGATTCCAGGTGAAAGGCTATGGTATCTTTGACAAGGGCAAAATGATCAAACTTGGGTGTGGGTACAAATGTTAGGCCTTTAGCTAATACACTTGTTTCGTTGTCCGTAAGTTGGTAAGTAGACAGGTTGAGAACTGCGTCATTTTGAGTATCTTCATGAGGGCCTGGTTTATCCGTAGGGGGTAGGCCTAGTTTGGTGGGTAGCCTGGGTGTGACAGGCGTAGGTCCAAGTCGAAATAGGTCCGCCAAGCATGGCACCAAGCCTATCAAGGGCGGGGTGGAATACCGGGGTCTAGGCCTAGACCCGTTGGAAGTGAGAAGTTGTTGGCCAGATAATGAAGCATCAGTTTGGAAAGCTTAGCAAGGTGATTGGACGCATTGCGTGACAAAGTGTTCACTGAAGCTGTAAGAATGTTGTTGATGCTTGGGATGCATCTGGTTCCGGCTCAACAACTTCCGGTTCAGGGACCGCCACTACCTACAAACAAAGGGCACGGCCATGGGCACAAGAATGGCTCCCTCGTGTGCGAACTTGTTTGTAGGTAAAATGGAGAAGGAGTTCCTAGCCACGCGGGACCACCAACCGCTGTGCTTCTACCGCTTCATTGACGACTTTTTCATGATATGGCCACATGGCCAAGATCTGCTAGACATCTTCCTCACAGACCTGAACAATGCAAGTGTGTTAAACTTCACGTGGGAATCTTCTCCCTCGTTTGTGGCCTTCCTCGATGTAGACATCCACTTGGAATCAGGTTTGTTGAGAACAGATGTCCACTTCAAGCCAACCAACAAACAACTCTACCTACATCATGACAGTTGTCACCCTGCTTACACGAAGCGAGCCCTACCGTTTTCATTGGCTGTGAGAGGCCGCCGTATCTGCTCTGACCCCAACGACCTCGCCATGTATTGCGTACGCATTACTAACGCGTTTGTGGCTCAAGGCTACGACAAGACCACCATCCAGCAACGTATAAAAGGACCAGTCAGACAGACCACCTCTCTACCCAATGACATCATACCTCTGGTCACTCGGTGGCACCCAGGACTTCAGGCACTCAATGGCATTTTGAAGAGCAGCCTTCACATACTGATGTCCTCTACAAAAACCCAGATCCTGGTCAAGACCCTGCCAAGAGTGACTTTCAGACGCCCCCCCAACATCGCGGACTTAGTCGTTAAGAGTCGGAAGCAGGGCCGAGCGCTTTCAAATTTTGCGGTGACTACCTAAACTAAATCGTCCGCTATCGGTAGCTCTGTCAATACAGTTGCGTCTTCTCCCCTAGGGTCCTAGGCTACCCGCATTACCAGCCACGTTTCAAACCACGAGATATTATTTGGTGGCGAGTTGGATGATTTCATGCGACTGACTGCCACATCCGAAGTTTTAATGACAAAATAAATAATTATAATGCACATCTTGTGAAAAGAGACGTAAATTACACTCTAGAAATATCGACAGAACGTTTTATAACTATTAAAAGTGTCCTAATAGTCATGACAAATGTTTACGCTTATCGCAAGTTATCGTGCATCTGTATAAATATCACTCTAGACCGCACGCTTACCGTGGTCATTGTTGGCCGAGTGGTTAGAGCTCTTGTTTTGCATGCGAGAGGACGTCGGTTCGAGCCCCGTCTAGGAAAACTTTTTACTTTTTTTTACTCATTCCATTATTGTTGTTCACTTATAATTTGTGACGGAATCAATTTTTATAACTTTCCAGTGCAAATTACTCTAATGGCGAAGGCTTTCTCGCATCCGTGCAGCGGCAATCGGCAAGTTATGAAAGTTGGACCCCTACCGGCGGTAGAACAAGATGATATTATATTTGTTTTGCATGCGAGAGGACGTCGGTTCGAGCCCCGTCTAGGAAAACTTTTTTACTTTTTTTTACTCATTCCATTATTGTTGTTCACTTATAATTTGTGACGGAATCAATTTTTATAACTTTCCAGTGCAAATTACTCTAATGGCGAAGGCTTTCTCGCATCCGTGCAGCGGCAATCGGCAAGTTATGAAAGTTGGACCCCTACCGGCGGTAGAACAAGATGATATTATACTTTTTAGAAAGCCTAATTCAAAGTACATACCATAAACCGTATACGAAAAGAATCCGCCTTGTTCTACATGCCGTTTTGGCGTTTTGAGCGCGCCGCGACGCTTCCGCATGACGTTTCACCCTTTTGATCCTTGTTCTAAATCAATAACTTTGTACGATTATTTAGAAGACGAATCGACCGTTCCAGTGAATACCCTACCCACATTTGCCCATTAAAAATAGTTTAGAGTATTTAAATTGGCTAAATGCCAATTTACGAAAACGTTTGAAAACATATTGTTGGTTTATCAGTCTTAAAAACATGCTGTCACATGTATTATAATACTACAATGCACAGATAGTTATACGAAGTCGCTGAGATAGTGCATGACATGCGTTTGTTCGGCCGCGCGTCTTATTTACTTCCGCTGTCGCGCAGAGTACTACTATTCACTGTGAGGTCCGGGGGCCAAACCGAACACATGTAACAGACAAATTGGCAATAAAACTTCTAACATCATTTAAATATTATGTAATAATTTGAATCAATTACTTAAATTTTCTGACACATGTCACGTCAAATATTAATTTATTATGTAGCACATAGGCATGTTAAAGTGTGCATGACATTCTTGTATGGCTTCTACTGGAACGTAATCTAGGGCGACGGTCGTTCGCCCGCAGCCAAGCTAGGCGATGGCTAACTCGACCCTGTTTACTCCCACCCGAGTTGGGGGGTTTTCAGCTATCTGCACACGCCGCCCCGAAAAATTTACAGTCTTGAAACTCGGTGTATGACCTGATATGTGGTTCATGATCTACAAAAAAAAATCAGCCCGATCCGATAACCAGTTCTGTGTTAAAATATTGCGTAAAATCGACGAAAAACTTCCGGCTTGCTGGGTGGGTGGCTAACTAAAGTTTATCTATCCTTGAGATACAAAGTGACCATCGGCGGACGAGACCGGGATCGGTCGTCCCGTCTATTGTCTGCATTTTTCCCTTTCCACCTTTTTTGGCGTGACCGAACTTGGGAGCGAACATGGGTTTTTTCTACCTGCCTCCACACATTTCAAATCTATTGTGATGAAAATAATGTATTCAGCGAAATATTTTTTTAAAATTGCATGTATTTAATAACGTGGTTCAAATGTATAGCTTGAGTTATGAAATGCGTTTTTTCTCTAGTGTCTACTACGATAAAAACTGACTGAAATATATAAATATTATTATATTACTAAATAATACTATCAAAATATATTATAGAAGCATTATCCGTAACTCAGTCAGTTTTTATCGTAGAATTTCGTCCCAAAAATGAAATTCAAGACTCACGCTTAATATTTTATCAACGTTATTAGATATTTGTAATTGAACAAAAAATATCAATAAATAAATAGAACAATAGAACAGGAAGAGAATACAGCAGGTAAAAACCCTCAGCTTCTAGGATGGTCTATTTTACGACTACACGCGACAACCCTTAGCAGCTGCCTCATACCCATACCCGACGCGTCCGTCGATGGTCTCTTTGTAACTCAAGGATTGATAAACTTAAATATGATGGTAAATGGTTGGCTTAGCGCTTGTCAACAGGCGAAATGATCTTACTTCTTTTCTATGCGAAACTAGGGAGAAAGAATGAAATGCTTGGCTCAACTTCTATATCCCACAGCATTCACAGCCGAAAACTTTTGAAGGAGAGCTTGGCTGCCGTTTTTTTTTTTTTTTACAATTTTTTTTTGGGGGGGGTATTAAACTACCAAAAATATTTGTGATGACTGTTACTAAAACACGTGAAATATTAAAAATTTTATTGAAAGGGTAATTTTATTAATACTATGTTGGCCTATACCTGATTGTTATTATCAATTAGTTAGTTTTGCTCATTAGTTTTGCTCATTGCTATTAGGTTTAAACCTCACAATAATGAATATAGTATAGCAGCTTGGTGCAAAAACATTCTCTCGGAAGGTTTGATGTCCACGTACATGGTTCTTCGTCATTATTGTTTTCTTGAACAGTCTCTTCGACCTTAGACACTTTTTATAAAGTTTCACCGACACTTACCAGCTCTTGTAGACTAAATCGGTTTTACTGGGGGTTTTACTACTGGGTGTATTTTGTTTTTTCAATAGCACAAGATAATTGATCAACAGCCCAACGGCAAGAATAGTGGAATTTCACATTAAGTTTCAATTTGTATCTTCATACGGTAACAGATACGAGTAAAAAAACACGTCTTTTGGTACAGGTCGATAACTGACTCAATGTCTAACAATTTGCCGTCACAAAATAGACAGTGTCTGATCGATTACTTTCTTGAGTTTAGGACACTTCCTTTTTGGTTCGTCATCCATAGCTACAATTCGTATAAACATAGATCTTGAAACACAGTTTACCCATTTTGGTAACGCATTAAGAAAGCTATATCATCTCCTCCATGAAATTAATGTTCGATCATGTTATAACAATAATATGGAATCGAATTTGGTGAATACTATTAGGGGTATATAATACGATCCAGTCATAGTGCTATAAAAAGAATATTATCTTGATTTATATCTAGGTGCCAGTTAGGGCGCCGCAGCCAAGCCGCGGTGCGCTATACACTCAGGCACCTTATACAGCAAGCAGATTCGAGGTGATTTTTTTAGATCTCATTTCTTTTGAGTGTGTAAGGTTTGGCTGTATTTTTACAAGTTTTTGTTATGTGTGGGATAACAAACACGAAAATTATCTCTAAGCACGGAACAAACAACAATAAACGTTGTGTACTGCTACAGTAGCATACAACCAGACGGACTTTAAATTCCAAATTGTATTTACAGTGTTGGCCACACTATTCAGTTTTAAAAATTCCATCAATGAAGCCGCTCTGTTTTAAAGAATTATTATATTTGTGATGCAAGACTGCGATGCAGCTTTGTTCCTGCATTTGCTGTCGATTGACAAAAGCTGTAACGAAATGTTCAATTGACCTGAAATATAACATAGCATTTATAAAAACTTACACAGCTAAATCACCAAGGCATTTGTTGATACCTACATGGCCGAATGGTAAAGTATGAGCGGTTTGGCGCTTATATATCTCACAATGTGCTCGTCGCGACAGCGGAAGTAAATAAGACGCGCAGCCGAACAAACGCATGTCATGCACTATCTCGGCGACTTCGTATAATTATCTGTGCATTGAAGTATTATAACACATGTGACAGCATGTTTTTAAGACTGATAAACCAACAATATGTTTTCAAACGTTCTCGTAAATTGGCATTGAATATCAAAGTAAAATTGATAAAAAGTCACATTTTTGCGTTTGTGCACAAACACTATAGTATAAAACTTCCTAAATGAATATAAATTTGTATCATAAGACTTATATTATTTCTATTATGGTAAGTTATCAGCATTTGTAAGGTAGCGTCAAAAATTTAAGGCCTAACGATTTTTACGTTTTCACACACGTGCGCGACCCGGCACCTCCACCAAAATCATTAATAATACTCGCAAACCCCTAGAGAAAATGAATTATCTTCTTGGAAGTGGAAGAACTATTTCATTGTTTTTACTATAAGTATTATCAGAGGAGCATATTTTTATAAAACATTATCTTTCCATGCACGGTATAGTTAAGAAAATACCAGGTCACTTTCTCACTAAAATTGCAAACCGGTACAAAAACGTAATTTTTATTAGTTTCTTGGGACACCGGTACAAGTGTTATGAAAACGGTACTGTAAGGGGTCAAACCGGTGGTCACCTTATTTATTCTTCACTTCATAATATTATCATGCGATAATAAAATAATGTCAACATAATTACTTATAGTTAATTTCTCATGATACATCAAGCAAGCGGTGGATGCAGTGCTTTTCAAAACAGATTTTCTAGAAACAAAAGCTACCTTCTTTTGTTTATTTTGTTTACAATCTGTACCTAGTTCCCAAGATACAATGCTTTTTATTAAATTTGCTATGGTTACTGTCGTCATGTTACGAAAATTATATGAACATAAAAACAAAGTAAGTTTCACTGGTAAGGGTCACTGGTAGGGCTCGACATTTGCGTTTGACAGGGTAGGCCCTACCTCACGATGGCGATATCAGACTGTGATGACGTCAAAGCTGCCGTTATCGGCTTTCGTACATGCGATCCTAACACACAGACGCGGAACTCTGTGCAGCCATCAAATCCCATTTTGGGCCTACTTCTGAGCCGTTTTGTGTAACTTTTACTGATGTAATTTAACGATTATGACCATAATTATGGTTCAAACAATATCAAATTTCACCACAGTGTTCAGAATAGTAAAATTAATACCGCGCTGTAATGAAAAATGGATATTACTTATTTCAATGCAGTAAAGTTCATAATCAAGTTCCAAAGTTATCATTTTTTCCCGAAGCAATAACCGACCAAAGAAAAAAATGGACAAATCCGATGTGTTCAAAATTTATTTTTGAGTATGGTTGAATTTTTTCATAATTATTTGATCATAACTGTAGAGCTTGTTATTTTATTTCTAACACTCTGCAGCCGCCCCTGTAACCTGTCTATGCATTAGGCTCTTAAGAGAGACTGCCGTGAAAAGGACGCGCAAAGTAATGAACCAACTGGATCCTACCCTTGTCAAGGTCAAGGTGGCAATGGCTGCTTGACCTGCCAAATACACCAACCCTCCACCACCTTCAGTGCTCAGGCCACAGGCAGGACATACCCCATTCGGCAATTTAACACCTGCAAAACCAGCAATCTAGTATACCAGCTCAAGTGCAACCAGTGTCCTGCCGAGTATGTAGGCCTAACCAAGAACACGCTCAGGTCTCGCATGAATGGACACAGGCAAGATACTAAAACAAGACAATGGACAAACCAGTGGCTCGTCACGCAGCATCCCACAACTTGGACTTTAACAAGTGCTACACAACCAGAGTGGTTAAAGCACTCCCTGCCAGCTGCAAGCCAGGGGAACTCAGAAGATGGGAGTTGGCACATCAGTGGATTACCCAATCCAGACTGCCACCTAACCTGAACATCCGCTAGGCTCCTCCCCTACCTGTCACAGCCACACCCACCAACAGCGCCTTGTAAATTTGTACATATTTTCTGACTTAGTTTAGTTTTAGCCGCCATTTTGATTTTTACAGTCAGTGGCCATTTTCCTTTTCTCTCTTGAGTGAACAAGACCTCGTGTCGAAACGTCTCGTGTTTTTCTGTGTTTTGTATATGTTTATGTTACTATTATTATTAAAGAAACTCAGCAGCCACGATCACTGTTTGAAGGTAAGCTGTTGGATCCTATCTCACACCAATATACTTGGAACTGAGTTAGGATGATTATTATACTTTATAACGTCTTGAAGATCATCATCATCATTAACATCCATCGCTGTTTCCTGCTTCTGGCAGGGTCAGCTTGGGTTTCGCAACCAAATTCTTCCACTTCTTTCTATCCTCCCACAATCGAGTCTCTGCTACATCCTCCCAGCTTTCTCCTCTAGTATGTAGGTCTCTTGCTATGGTCTCCTTAGTCCTTCCATCTCTTCCGTGGTCTCCCCCTTCTTCTTCCTTCTTCAATCCTTTTCTCATACATTCTCCTGGGCATCCTCTCTTCCGTCATTCGTTTCATATGCCCAAACCATCTCAGACGTGTCCTTCCCATCCTGTCACCTATCTTCTCCACCCCAAGCAACTCTCTGATGTGCGTATTTCTAATTCTATCTCTCCTTGTTTTGCCCACTATACTCCTCAGGAATCTCATCTCCACCGCCTGTATTTGGCTTTCTTCTCTGTCACCCATAGTCCAGGTTTCTGCCACATATGTGAGGATCGGTATGAAGTAGGTCTTGTATAGTGTCATCTTGCACTGTATGGGTATTTCTCTATCCCACACCAGGCCTTTTAGGCACTGGTAGAAGTTACTGGCCTTTTGAATTTTGTTGGTAATTTCCTTTTTTATCTTTCCGCTTGCCATTATTTCACTTCCTAGGTAGCCAAAACTCTCCACCACCTCCAGGGTTTCTGCTCCAATCTTGATCTCTGCATGGTAGTTCCTTACATCTCCTTCTCCTGGCATAGTCACAACCTTGCTCTTGATCACGCTTATCTTCATGCCGGCCTCTTCGATGTGCCTCTTCCAGTGGTCCGTGTACCTCTGGAGTGTCTCTTCATATTCCGACCATGCCACAAAATCATTGGCAAACAGCATAACCTCTACCTCCTTCGTTTCCTCCATCTTTACCTTATTGTGGATGTCATCAATCACTATTATAAATAGCAGTGGTGACAGCACACTTCCCTGCCTCAGCCCTTGTGTTATTTGGAACCACCCTGACAGCCCAAACTGTGTTTTTACTTTTTACACAACTTTCACATACTGTGTACATACTTCTAACCCTGTCTATCAGTCCTTTGTCCACTCCCTTTTTTTCCTAAGCTTTCCCACACTACATTCCTTGGCACACTATCATACGCCTTCTCAATGTCTAGGAAGACCTTACTCATTCCTTTACCCAGCTCCCAACTTTTTTCCATGGCTTGTCGAAGTACAAATATCGGGTCCATAGTTGATCTTCCCCATCTGAACCCATATTGTTCTTCATTCATGGTTTGGGCATATGAAAAGGATGGGCAGGGAGAGGATTCCAAGAAAAGAATTTGAAGAGGCAGAGGAGGGGAAAAGAAAAGTAGGAAGGCCAAGTGAGAAATGGGAAAGATTAATTCAAGAAGAAGTTGGAAAACGAGATGAAGTGTGGGATCATGTAGCAAGAGTAAAGCTGCCGGAGGACAGAAGAGAGCAGAGTGGAGAGGAAGGATTAGATGATGAGGAAGAAACACTGACTCTGCAAGCAAGCTGGCAAGCAAGCTGGCAAGCAAGCTGGCAAGCAAGCTAGCAAGCAAGCTGGCAAGCTTAGTATCTAGTTTCATGCCCCAGATAATTGTGGAAAACCAGTGTTGGGTAAGTTCCCGCAAAAAGGGAACTTTTAAAAGTTAAGTTACTTGGCCTTCAAATGGAGCTTTTAAAAGTTACAGTTCCTTCCTACAAAAAGGAACTTTTGAGTACCCGAAATAATGAAAGTTCCTGTTTAAAAGTTCCTTTATCAGATAAATTATGGTACATAGGATTTAGGTTTCAATTTTTAAGCCGTGTCGTCGCGAGCAAATATGACAGGTTTATCAATCGGGGTTACGCCTCCTAAAAATTATATGCTACTGCTTTTTATCAACTGATTTTCATATCTGTGTCAGCTAAATCTGTTTTCAAATGTAGAGGCATGGTGGGTTTTGTCCATCTCTCAGACTGAAAGGAACTTCTAAAACTTTATTAAAAGTTCCCCAAAATATGTAACTTTTGTGTTGAAAGTTCCTCTAAGTAAAAATGGAACGCGTTCCTAGGAACGCGTTCTTTTTTAAAAGTTCCTACCCAACACTGTGGAAAACCACTACTCAACCCGACATAAATAAATTAATAACCGTATTTAGAGTCTACCCACTCAGTCACACAACTGATTTTCAGTGGGGGACAGTAAACCAATGTGACCAAGCCAACCCACATAACTCCTAAGTCATCTCATAACTCATATAGGCCTAGTACTCATATATTAACTCATAGACATAGTTGGAACTGAGTTATGATGATAATTATTGGATGAGCGTAGCGAGCGAAGCGAAGATTCCATTTCACTAAACTGGAGAAAAAAATCCGGAATGTTGTTCTGGTTGCTCACTGGGTTATTTTGTCGTGTCGATGTGGAGTTGCAGCTCAACGTTTCACCACCCATGTTGGTGGCTTCCTCAGGACTAATGATGTGGTGGATGATGCATGCTACTTTTATACTCTAAAACTACTAGCGGAAGAACCAATCAGATGCTTCCTTGTTTCTTATTGGCTAGGGAGGTGTACTATTTGCTATTGGTTAGGCTGCTGCACCTACTAGTTCTGATCCTTCCGCTAGTAGTTTTAGAGTATAAAAGTAGCATGCATCATCCACCACATCATTAGTCCTGAGGAAGCCACCAACATGGGTGGTGAAACGTTGAGCTGCAACTCCACATCGACACGACGAAATAACCCAGTGAGCAACCAGAACAATTCTACGGGTCGTGAAAGCCTACAACATATTATCTGAATGTTTTTTTTTTTCTTTTTGTATTTTTGTCTGTTTGTTAGCACGATTCCGGCTAAACCGATACTCCGATTGCGATCAAATTTTATGGAGGTCTTCGAAATCTCTGAACTTAGAACTGCCACGTTTTTGAGCACAATCGAAAAATTATTTCTCATAAAAATCGCAATTTTACGATTTTTTTCGATTTTTTTAAAATTTCTTCGACTTACAACACCTACATGCTTTGTCCGATTGTAATGATTTTTTCACAGAACCTTAATTTCATGAATTGATATATTCATGTGAAATTTGAGCGTTATCAAAAAACCTTTTTTTACGAAAATCGCAATTTTACCACTTTTTTCAATTTTTAAAATTTCTCCAGCGAATAACACCTACATGCTTTATCCGATTGTAATGATTTTTTTACAGAACCTTAATTTTATGAATTAATATATTCGTGTAAAATTTGTGGCAATTAAATAATTATTTCTTATTAAAATTTCAATATTACGATTTTTTCCTTTTTTAAAATTACGATTAATTAAAAAAAAAAAAAGTTTATTTTTTATTTAATTTAATTTAATTTAAAAAATATCTTCAACTTAGTAATGATTTTTTCACAGAACAACAGAAAATTCGCATAACACATGGCAGCTCAATGCCCAAAAATTTAAACGCTCATCCAACAACGCGGCGGACTTAAGGGTTTTTCCCCTATTTTATTTTTTAAAGTGTTGAAACACACTGCTGCTTGGTTGCAGTGCCCTCATGGTCCCTAGATACAGCAATATCTGGGGTAGTCACACACTACGTTGCATAAACCTCAATTATTTCATACCGAGCCACACGATAAAACAAACCCGTACGGGCATATCACTAGCATAATAGACTTTTGCAATAAAACCCAAACTTCCTTTTTTTTTCCCGGGCAAAATCGCTTGTAAGGGGGCCGAGATTGTAACTTCCGCGTTGAAACCCCGCGGCACTTGACGGGCATGAAAGGGAGAGCAACCACTTTCTTGCTAGGCGTTTCGTGGGCGAGTCTTCCGTAGGGGGTCTTCGGGGTTTAATTCAATTATTATTAGTAACAACCAAAAGTTCTACCCACGTAGTACACTTGCGTTTTAAAAGGGGGGGCACCCAAATTTCTTTCTAGACAGTTTTTTGGGGGGGGGGTTTTCCCTAGGGGGTTTCGGGGTGGAATGTCAAGTTTTTTTAGTAACTCCAACAGTTTTACCTACGTATACGACTTGCGTTTATAAAAAGGGGGGGCAGCCCCTTTCTTCTAGACTGTTTCATGTGCAGTCCCCCCGTAGGGGATCTTTTGGGGTGGAAAAGTCAATTATTTTAGTAAAAATCCAAAAGTTTCCTACGTAGTACGACTTGTGTTTATAAAGGGGGGCAGCCCAAATTTCTTGCTAGACTGTTTCGTGTTGAGTCTTTTGTAGGGGGTCTTCGGGCTGGGAAAGTCAAGTTATTTTTAGTAAAAATCCAACAGTTCTACCCACTAGTACGACTTGCTTTAACAGGGGGAGACTCAATTTTTACCCAATGAGACTGTTCTTAATTAACACGTTTTTAGGCCCAAATCATCAAAATCTATGGTGAGGGTTTGTCACAAACCAACAAAATTCTATTAACTTCTCTAAAAACTAAAACTAGGCTATGCTTTTGTATGATAATTAGCAACTTGCCTTGAAAATTGCACTTATTTTTTTCGTGGGAAAAAATCTGATACCACCAAAAAACACACCTATCCCTACCTGGATCCAAAAGATCCCAAAAATTACCAATTTTAAAAATTTTCTTAAAATTGTTTAAAGTAAGTCTAAAAAAAGTAGAGTAGAGTCGAGTAGTGGGGCCTCCCAATTTCATGGTCATGGCAAAGGACTCGGTTCCATGTGGGTTTTAAATGGCCTTCCGGTAATGTTTTAAACCCCACAGGTACCAGGACTGGGCAACAACAAATAAAAAAACAACAACAAAAAAAATAAATAAAATCACCGGAAATTTTGATGGACTTGTTGCGTGCTCCCATCCCTTGAAAACATCATGTACGTAACTTGAAATTTTGGAAAGGTGAACCAAAAAATGGAATGTTATGTCAGCATTTTTTTTTCTCACAAGGAAAAGGATTCGACCCAAATTAAAAAAAGTATTTTTGGCATGGGGTCAATATTAAAATTTGTCATCAAAACAAAATTTGTTTTAAATTTTAAAAGTAAAAATGCAGCAAGTAGGTAATAAAATTTGGGGCCAGTTGTTCAGCTTATCATATCACGAAAAAGGTTAAATGTGGGGGGATCTTGGGGCCATGCACTAAACCAAAAATTTAAAACGGGCCCAAATTTCATGTTGCAATCTTTTAAAAGGGGTCTATTACAACAATGCCAAAACCTTTGTGTAGGCCCTAGGGCCCCCCCTGAGCCTTGTCCCCACACTTCTTCGGTGGGTAGCCCCCAACTTTTCAACTCTGTTTTTCTTCAATAAAAACAACCAAAACCACTTCAAACGATTTACATTTTATAAATAGAGATTTATATTATTAAAAAATACACTTACATGTTTTATTTCATTCTGTTTTATTAACAATTGTAAGCTGTAACTAGCGAGGAGTGATGCGGCCTAGATAGGCCTACCGTGCCAAGATGTTGTACTCGCTGCGATAGCAACACGTTTTTGTTGTTATATTAACAAACAAAAACTTCAAAACCTTTAACGTCCCGATTTCAAACAAAAGTCCTTTTGCGTTGAAAGTCCTTTATATTATTTAAAATAGTAACATAACATAACATTTCTTAACGGTTGCAAATGGGCCCTTCCGCCCGGTGGCAACCACTCACTCCCTCCAGACCTAATTTCTGCCCTCCCCTAAAAACGATCTAAATTTCCCTCAAAGACCCACTAGCTACAATATTCCCCGGCAAGTCATTCCATTCACTAACAGTCCTTTCCAAGAAACCATACCGACCCAGATCCGTTCTTACTACTTGACGCTGGAACTTCCATGAATGATCCCCCCTTCCCCTGTAAAGCACCTCCTGTAGCCTATTGTGGATATCCACCCACCCCCTATTTCCCCAAGCCGCCCTGTACATATATCACAACCTAACCTCCCTCCTTCTTCCCTCTAATGACTCCCACCCCAACTCTCCTAACATTGCAGTGACACTGTCATATACCCTCTCTACATTCCCCTTATCATCCTCCTCCCACCGCCAACGCCTAATCTTCCCCGTAACCCTTCTTGCCGCCATACGTTGAACCTTCTCTACCTCCAAAACCTCCCCCAGCTTATACGGATCCCATGCCGCCGCCCCATACTCCAGGACATGTCTAACCACCACCTTATACGCCCGATCTTTAACTCCCTGGCTGGCCCCTCTTAGATTTCTCATAACGAACCCCAGAGCCCTATTCCCCTTATTAACAACTTCTTGCACCTAATCCCCCCAACCCAAATCCTCTGCCAACATCACCCCCAAGTACGTATAAGTTCCTACTTTCTCCATAACAGCCCCCATTAAAGTGTATGTCCTACCTACTTTGATTAATCGTCCCGAGAAACCAACCACCTTACATTTACCTATGTTCAAACCCATCTTATTTGCTGTGACCCATTCCTCTATTACCCCCAGATCTGCCTGCAACAGCCTAACATCCTCAATCCCCCTTATTGCTCTATACAAAACACAATTGTCTGCAAATAATCTTTTTCTTGATGTTTTTCCGTGCCCTATGTCATTTATAAGTAACATTTATAAAAAAATCTCATCATTTTCATCAAAAGACATGCATGTAATGCAATGTAAGTTTGTTAGTTTTAGTTTAGTTTAGTTTAATTTTAGTTTTATTTACGATGGATGCAGGACACAAATGTGTAAGGACTTTAGGTTCGCTTCCTGCATCCACTTCATATCGCTAAACTGAAACATAATAATATGTAATGTTTGCTTATGAATAATAAAAATCAAACACCCGGTTCCAACATAAGTCAGGTCGGGGGGTGACGTATCACCAATTTCTCGGGCTGTGGACTTTCAGTGTTTGCTAGCCAGGCTCAACACCTCCTCATCTACTTCGATGTCTTCTATGATAGGCATTTCTACCAGTTCTCTCCATTTCTTTCTATCCTCCCAGAGTCTTTTTTCATTAATTCTTTCCCATGATTTCCCTCTTTCTTCAATGTTCCATTTTATTTAGTCCCTCCATCTATCTCTTGGGCGTCCAACTCTTCTTACTCCCCCCCATGTGCGTTCAAATTCTCTTCTTGGTATTCTTTCTTGTTTCATTCTTCGTACGTGCCCATACCATCGAAGTCTTTCTCTTCCTATTTTATTTCGTAAACTTTCCACTCCTAGTTTGTTTCTTATTGTTTTGCTCCGTACCTTGAATAAATAATAATAATAATAATAATAATAATAATAATAAACAACAAAGGTCCTAACACTGACCCTGTGGTACCCCCGATGTAACCTCTATACTATGTGACAAAGTACCGCTAACCCTAACCCTCTGACGTTGACGAGCAACTACTGACTGACGCTAAAGGTTTTGAAGGTGGAGTATTTTAGAAACGAGGAGTGACACGGCCTAGGCCTAGCCTACTGTGCCGAGATGTACTACTCACTGCAATAGAATCAACACGTTTTTGCTGTTCGAGTAACAAAAAAAACTTCAAAACCTTTAATGCCGCGATTTCAAATGAAAGTCCTTTTGCGTTGAAAGTCCTTTGTTTTTAAAATGCAAATGCAAATGCAGAGCCCACCTCGACAACCGAGACTGCCCCTGAGCCCACTCGGACGACCAAGGATGATGCCGAGCCCACCTTGATAACCAAGGATGTCGCCGAGCCCAACTCACCAAAGACACCAAAGTCAGACACCAACACTGAAAAAATCCAGTGCCACAACACAGACCAGGCAAACACTCAGAAGATTGGTTCTATGTTTAAACAGATTGCTGGACTAGTAAATGATGAAATCAACCATTTTGACAGGGAAGTGCCAAATTTTTATCAAATAGAACATTCCTGCCCAAAAACCTAAATTATGGGCAAGGGAGGAACAAAGAGCAAGGTGGGTCAAGCAAAGTAGGCATAGGGGGCCTAAAATTAGCCCACCAAAACTGCCAAAGTCTCTATGGAAAATTAGACAAAATTACAGTTCTCCTTCAGAGTGAACTTAAAAACACAGATGTTATATGCATTTCAGAACATTGGCTTGAGAATGATAACATTATACACATTAAACTTCCAAATTTTAACATTGCCACACACTTCTGTAGAGAAGAACCATATGGAGGCACCTGTATTTTTGTAAATGATAATTTATCAGCAATAATTAAGGTTAGACAAGACCTAAAAAAATTAAGTGTGCCTAAACATTTTGAGTGCTGCGGCATCGAACTACCAAACCAAAAAAATGGGAATAAAATTACAAGGTTAGGTCTTTTAATAATAACGATATATCGAACACCAAATTCAGACATAAAGATTTTCTTTGACAAACTCAGCATTCTATTAGACATTATCGCAGGAGAAAATAAAAGGGCTATAATATGCGGAGATTTTAACATTAACTTACAACAGGACAATAGAAATGCAGTAAACTTCCATACACTGCTAAAGTCATATAATTTCCATACGACAATGGGACACTCCCACACGAATCACAGAAATGACTGAACACAAATTGATAATATCCTAACAAATTTAAACATTAGCCTGTATAACACAAACAATATAGAATTGTCAATCTCAGACCATAAATGCCAGCTCATGATGTTAGGGAAAGAAGCGTTCACAAAGATCAGGCATATGCAAAAACAGTTAAAAAGAGGCACTTCACTAAAAATGCCAGTCAATATTTTAATGGAATGCTACAACAAGAAACATGGCATGAACTGTATTCCTTGACTAATGTCGATGAACAGTACAACTGTTTTCCTGAAAACTTCAAATGTATGTTTGAAGAGGCATTTCCGCTAAAAACCACAAAGATAACAAGTAAACATAAGAGATGGGTAACACCAAAGATAAGAGAACAGGGGATAAAATTGCGAACTCTTCATAGACAAGCTAAAATATCAGGAAACCCTCTAAAACTAGAAGACTATAAAGTCCAAAATAAACTATATAAAAATGAACTAGCAAAAGCGAAGCAAATCACAAATACTAACTGGATACATAGATCCGAAAATAAAAGCAAGGCCGTCTGGAACATAGTAAAGAATGAGACATATAGTAATAAGGCCCAGCAAAACCATAATATATCACTATCCATAGCGTCCTTATTGGACATCATATCCACTATGAAAATAGGTCCGGACCGCAAATGAAATAGTAGAAAAACCACACGTGGTGGCGTCAATGTTTAATAATTATTTTGTAAATATACATAAAAACATAGTTACAGCTAGCACTAAATCAGACCCTATAGATCTCTTTCACAAACAAAATAAAATATTTAGTAATGAATCTAGGGCGACGGTCGTCGCCCGGCAGACAAGCGATGCGATGCTTAGGCGACACCGAACTCCGGCCCTATATACACCTACCAGAGTTGGGGGGTTTTCAGCTATCTGCACACGCCACCCCGAAAGAGTTTCAATCTTGAAACTCGGTATATGACCTGGTATGTGGTCCATGACATACCAAAAAAAAATCAACCCGATCCGACAACTCGTTTTGTGTTAAAAAAGGCTCTCAACATCGTCAAATTCCTTAAAGCTGGCTGGGTGGTTGGGTGGGTGGCTGGCTGGCTGGCTGGCTAGGAGTTTCCGCGGAGAGTTCTTTAGCCTACAGAGAAAACGGTAAATCTTAGAATTATGAAACTTGGACCACACTTAGGTGTATTTCAGACGCAGTGCCTTTTGCTTTCAAAACCAAAATCGGTAACAGGGACCGGAGAAAATTAAAAATTTGGATGATATTACTAAGGCGTGGTATTTTGTACAAACTTGAAATTGAACATGCTCTTAACCATTATAAATATCTTGCGTCCAAAACACAAGGGGCTAAATTTGGATGACCATGGGCCCAAAAATGACAAAAAAACATATCTGAACTTTAAGAAATGAATCATTCAAAGAAAACGCTACAACTGAGATGTTTCAACGTGGAATACATTTGATATCTCTCATTCTTTATCACTTTTGATATGGAAAGCAAAATTGGTTAACGGGTACCGGAAAAAAACCAAAATTATCAAAGTAGGTAATTCCGTACTCTTATGAATAATACGCTATACCGAGAAAACGGTTCATCTTAGAACTTTGAAACTTGGGCCACACTCAATGTACCTCATATAACAAAAACCGGGCAATTGGGACCGGGGAAATCTAAAACAAAATCAAAATCAAAACGCGTAATTACTCAGGCGTAGTAATTTGTACAAGCTTGAAATTAACATGCTCTTAACCATTATAAATATCAAGTGCTTATGCTAGTGCGTTGGTCTTGTTGTTAGCGTATCTGCTTCCAATGCAGAAGGCCAGGGTTCGATTCCCGCTAAAGTCAGAAGTTTTTTAACTTCTGATTTGGACTTAAGTCTATCAGTTCTTGTCTAGGAGTTTGTAAACGGTGACTTTGGAGCCGTCCTAGCAAAATCAAAACGCGTAATTACTCAGGCGTAGTAATTTGTATACAAGCTTGAAATTAAACATGCTCTTAACCATTATAAATATCTAGTGCTTATGCTAGTGCGTTGGTCTTGTTGTTAGCGTATCTGCTTCGTATGCAGAAGGGCCATGGTTCGAGTTCCGCTCTGTCAGAAGTTTTTTAACTTCTGATTTGGACTTAAGTCTATCAGTTCTTGTCTTAGGAGTTTGTAAACGGTGACTTTGGAGCCGTCCTAGCAACGAAGCATATAATAAATTTCAGAGTTGTTCTGGATCGGCCTTGTTGATTCTGGCGTTGATCCGCGGATGTTCGCACTGTCCATACCACTGATTGATATATTTCCTATTAAAAATATCGATCTTTGGTTGGTTATCGCTCACTCGTCGATTGCGTCGGGGCCTGCAGGGTTGGCTTGGTCACTTTGATTTAAAGTCCCCCACTGAAAATCAGTTATATATAACTGAGTGGGTAGACTCTAAATAAAAATGTATTTATTTATTTATTTAAGGGGTATCTTTGGGGGGACCGTGGGCCCAAAAATGTAAAAAACAACTTTGAACTTAACAAATTTAATCATTCAAAGTCCATCATTCACACCTTGATAGCGAACAAACAACAAAAAGATGTGATATCCCCCCAAAATACAAAAATTTGTAAAAAAGACGGCAGCCAAGCTCTCCTTCAAAAGTCTTCGGCTGTGAATGCTGTGAGATATAGAAGTTGAGCCAAGCTTTTTATTCTTTCTCCCTAGTTTCGCTTTGAAAATATGTAAGATCATTTCGCCTGTTGACGAGCGCCAAGCCAACGATTTTTGTGGTAAAAAAGTAAAAAATGACTTGGCCATTGAATTTGGTTCATGGCCAAGAATTTTTTTATGATTTCGAGTTTAAAAATTTTACTTTTTTACCACAAAAATCGTTGGCTTGGCGCTCGTCAACAGGCGAAATGATCTTACATATTTTCAAAGCGAAACTAGGGAGAAAGAATAAAAAGCTTGGCTCAACTTCTATATCTCACAGCATTCACAGCCGAAGACTTTTGAAGGAGAGCTTGGCTGCCGTCTTTTTTACAAATTTTTGTATTTTGGGGTTTAATTTTACTAAAATCACAGAAGAGAACATCGTGACCTCAGTTAGAAAACTAAAAAATACTAGCTCCTATGGATGGGATGAAATCCCAACCACGGTGATAAAAAAATGTATAGCATTCATAAAAACTCCCCTTAGCTTTGTATTTAATACATCAATTAAAAGCGGAGTCTTCCCTGAGAGACTAAAATATTCAGTAATCACCCCTATATATAAAAATGGTGATAAGACCGATATAGCGAATTACAGACCCATCTCAATACTACCTACTTTCTCAAAAGTGTTGGAAAGTATCGTAAAAAATCAGCTAGTGGATTTTCTCAAAAAAAAAAAAATTATAACTGATGCCCAGCATGGTTTTATGGCTGGCAAGTCCACAAATAAGGCATTTTTTGACTTTGATAGATATGTACTCAATTCACTAGATGAGGGCAAACACACATTGGGCATTTTCTGTGACCTTTCAAAGGCTTTCGACTGTGTGGATTTTGATATTCTCTTAAATAAACTAAGACTAATAGGTTTTAGTGACATAACGCTAAACTGGTTTGAATCCTACTTAAAAAAGAGAAAACAACAAGTGAAAATTAAGAGTGAAAATGAGAAGGGACACATGGAAAATCACTGCTCCCCATGGCTAGTAAGTCTAGCAGGGGTGCCTCAAGGTTCTATTTTAGGCCCTATTGCATTCCTTCTTTACATAAATGACCTTGAAGCAAATATAAATTCTGACAAAGTAATACTTTATGCAGATGATATAACATCCCTAATTATTGACACATCCCTGTTAGTAGTTGAAGAAAAGGCAAACGCAGCAGCATTACAAATTGACGATTGGTTATCAGCAAACAAACTAGGCTTGAACGGGAAAAAGACCAACTTTATACACTTTAAACTTAAAAAAAAGGCCGTTAAGGATAAACTAGTCATTACATTGAATGAAACTAATATAAATGAGGTAGACTGCGCAAAGATGCTAGGAGCAAAAATTGATAATTCCCTTAGCTGGAAAGACCATGTGAAGTCGCTATGTGCTCAATTGGCATCTGCATGCTATGCCCTGAAGGTCATTAATAACTCTATTGGCAGAAATACTGCAAAAATTGCGTACCACGCTTATTTTGAAGCTCGCCTTAGATACGCTATCCCCTTGTGGGGAAATTCAACAAATTCACAAGATGCTTTTATATTGCAAAAGAGAGCAATCAGGACCATTGCAGGCCTAAAAAATATGGAATCATGTAGGGAAGCTTTTAAAAATCTTCAAATTATGACTATGCCAAGCTTATACATTTTAGAAATTTTAAAACAAACAATTAAAAGCAGACAGGATTTCACAACGAACACACAAGTTCACGCACACAATACACGACAGAAAGAGCATCTTCATCCGAGCCAATACAACACAAAAAAGGGACAGACATCAATAATAAATATGGGCATAACTTTATTTAATAGACTACCTCCTAACATTAAAAACTTAACAAGCACTGACAAACAGATCTTAGCAATAAAAAAATACCTGATAGAAAACTGTTTCTACACACTAAATGAATACATCACCAATGAAAAAGATGACATGTTTACCTGGTAGATACCAAATATATCACTTTTTATCATTGTTTTATCACTGTTTTATCATTGTTTTATTAATCAAACATCCTTGTTGTGGAAAAGCATTTTATAATGTATGTTTATATAATTATGGTACTTAGTCCGGAGTAGTAAATGCTCATTTATGTAACAGGCTATTTTTAGTTAGTTTATAGTAAACCAAATTGTATTGTATTGTTGTTTTATTTTGCTATATACGTATATGTATATATATATATATATATATATATATATATATATTAATAATATATTGACAAACCCAATGTTACAATGTACGTAACCTACATGGATGCTAATAAAACTGAACTGAACTGAACTGAATAGCGACGTTAAAAGGTTTTGTAGGTGTAGTACAACCATAATTATTCAAACAAAAAATACATTTGCAATTATTTGGTAAACTGCAGTCGCAAAAAAACAAACACTAAAAACTGTTCCAAGGTAGGCCTACACCACTCTCCCTACTTCTTACTCCACTAGCTCTCAAACCCTCCATCTGCTCTAACTAGCGGTATAGGCCTATGTGTGTAGACTGCATCGACGTAGCGGGTAAAATAAACCAGTGAATTAGCCTAAAAATGGTCACGAAAAATACCCAGATCTTAAAATTGGCTCCGGGTAACCGGGTAGGCCTACCCGATGTCATCCCTAATAAATACCACTGTAAGTTTTCAGATCCAAATCTACTTTTTTAACATTTTTAAGCAAGCGTTTCCATTTGACTCTGCCGGAAAAATTAGTCACTGGTTTTGTTTTTTTTTGTTTGTTTGTTTGTTTGTTTGTTTGTTTGTTTGTTTGTTTGTTTTTTTTTTTTTTTTTGTATGTCTCGCCATAACGTTCGAACGGAGGCTCGGATCGAGTTGAAATTTTGACCATCCGCAAGCTTCGTTCTCGATTGAATGCCATTAGTTTTGTGGCAAAATCGTTCAAAAAGTTAAAAAGTTACATTAAAGTTAATCGAAAGTTTTTTTCTAAAACTTAACGGGGACAAAATCTGAGATAGCCAAATCATTTAGAATGTCCGTCCGGTCACGAATATGTTAATTTTATTTTGATCCGATAAGTAGTGTAGATGGAAATTACATTATAACAAAAGTAACGTTGCCATGGCAACGAAAAGACGCGCGAAGTTTCTAATGCACTGCCACCTAGAAGTAATCAAAATACTCTCGAGGAAGCAGTCTATTATTTGTCAACAAAGAGTTTAAATAGTTTTCCCAAGGAGTCAAGGTCCTCTAGATGGCGGTGGATTTTTATTCACAAAGTAAAGGTTTACACACGGGTTTACCCAAATACCTTGGCAATAATAAATAATATTGGAAACATGGCCCTGTGGACAGCGAACGTCGCAAATTTTAAAATTTAAAAAAATGTGCAAGTTGGGTCTAGCTATAGCACGTGCTCGCTTATCAACGCGTCCAACTGAGCGTTTCCTAGTTAGAGGTCCACGGAAAAAAACAATAGGCCTTCCTTGAACTGATCAGGCATAGGAAAACTATCCCCTAGCATCATAAGTTACCTGGGCCCAATGTAACATTAGGAATGCACTAGCCCCTAGTAGGGCCTACATCAAATAATCAGAAACCGGTTTGAAACCGGTTATGTAAGAAACCGGTTTTCATTTCATAAACTGTTTTTTTGAAAATTTAAAATTCACGTTTTTTCAATTTACCGCGCTTTTCCGTGCAACATAGGATAGGTGTCACATTGCAGGCTGAAGGTTAATGTAAACATGCTCTTTCTCATATCTTTTGTGCTTGGCGGCGATTTTCTTTCGGAATACAATGTGTTTTGTTCATGCCGCCGACTTGTGGCAGTGCGTTGAGTATGCCTCCCCCCCCCCCCCAACCCTTCTGTCTAACCACTCGCGATCTTCTAGAGATTATACTGCGTAAATAATTACCATAACAATCCTAATGTTTTCAATCTGCTAGAAGTCAAAGCTATCACCAGTGGTAATAACTGAAATTAATCACATGGGAATAGAAATACTGCAGAGGCTGGCCTTTCCTTCTTGTTTACCCGCCAGCATTCGGGCTCCAGCCCCCCTCCCCCGCCCCGCGTCAACGCATCGTGACCTTGACTAGACTGTGACAAATGACAAGATCAGGGTTGTAGAGTTTTGACCACCCCCTGGTTTAAACCGGTTTAAACCTGGTTTAAACCGTCCTGGTCAAAATACAATTTTGACCAGTGGTTTTTTTTAAGTGCATACTCAGATGAAAGGTCTTTTTCGCTTCAACTCAAATATAACTTCATAGTTGAATATTAAACAGAATTGAAATCACAAGTATGGTACGAGAGATTGTGCAGAAAACAATATATCTAGAGCACTGTAACACTAGTCTAGTGTCTTATTCTATAAGAGTGGCAGAGAGTACAACAACTTACCGTTTTCTTTTCTTTTCTTTTCATTCTCCACCCTTTTTTATATTTGATTCATTCATTAAATGCATATAATATCATTCAATTTGTTACCAAAATTCTTGTGTTAAATGCATTGTTGTTGTAATGCTACTATTTCAAATATTTACGAAAATGTAATTTATTGTTGTTTCTGCATCTATGTAATTAGATTTATTTAGTTGTCCTCCTTTGTAAATCAGTTTTTATAACTGAATAGGATAGACGTTAAATAAATAAATAAATTAAAAATTAAAAATTAAATATAAAGGAAACAGAAAATGGTAAAAGTTTTAAGAAAAAGTTTTTGTAGGTTGTTCATCAATATTTTACAATCAATTGCATTTCAATTAAAATATTTCTTGGCTAATAAAAACTAGAAAGCCCAAGCCAAGTTAATGTTGAAACTTTTGTACTGGTAGTTTCATATAACAAAATGTAAAGACATGTAAAGTGCACTAGCAAAATAGTAAATATATTGATTATTGAAGGACTAGGTGGTTAGGTTGTATTGAAAATAGGAGTAGGAAAAAATACAGATTTTAAAATTTTTATTATATTATTTAATACATGGATGGATGGATACATACCTCATTGCAATTTATAAGGGTTTGATGATCATTTGACATAACTATCAAAGTCAAACACAAAATAGACTTACTGTATTACTAGGAAACGCTCAGTTGGACGCGTTGATAAGCGAGCACGTGCTATAGCTAGACCCACAATGCACATTTTTTTAAATTTTAAAATTTGCGACGTTCGCTGTCCACAGGGCCATGTTTCCGATATTATTTATTATTGCCAAGGTATTTAGGTAAACCCGTATGTAAATCTTTACTTTGTGGATAAAATCCACCGCCATCTAGAGGACCTTGACTCATTGGGAAAAATATTTAAACTCTTTGGTGACAAATAATAGACTGCTTCCTCAAAAGTATTTTGATTACTTCTAGGTGGCAGTGCATTAGAAACTTCGCGCGTCTTTTCGTTGCCATGGCAACGTTACTTTTGTTATAATGTAATTTCCATCTACACTACTTATCGGATCAAACTAAAATTAACATATTCGTGACCGGACGGACATTCTAAATGATTTGGCTATCTCAGATTTTGTCGCCGGTTAGTTTGAAAAAAAAACTTTCGATTAACTTTAATGTAACTTTTTAACTTTTTGAACGATTTTGCCACAAAACTAATGGCATTCAATCGAGAACAAAGCTTGCGGATGGTCAAAATTTCAACTCGATCCGAGCCTCCGTTCGAACGTTATGGCGAGACATACAAACAAAAAACAAAAAAAACAAACAAACAAACAAACAAAACGAGTGACAAATTTTTCCGGCAGAGTCAAATGGAAACGCTCGCTTCGCTCGCTTAATAACTAGAAGACCAGATGCCAGATATTCAGGTCAACTCAACCATTGTTCAGATGTAATGGTAGTTTAAACTAGGAAACGCTCAGTTGGACGCGTTGATAAGCGAGCACGTGCTATAGCTAGACCCACATTGCACATTTTTTTAAATTTAAAAATTTACGACGTTCGCGTTTCCAGTATTATTTATTATTGCCAAGGTATTTGGGTAAACCCATAGAGAAATAACCGTGTTTAAATCTTTACTTTAAAATCCACCGCCATCTAGAGGACCTTGACTCATTGGGAAAAATATTGAAACTCTTTGGTGACAAATAATAGACTGCTTCCTCGAAAGTATTTTGATTACTTCTAGGTGGCAGTGCATTAGAAACTTCGCGCGTCTTTTCGTTGCCATGGCAACGTTACTTTTGTTATAATGTAATTTCCATCTACACTACTTATCGGATCAAACTAAAATTAACATATTCGTGACCGGACGGACATTCTAAATGATTTGGCTATCTCAGATTTTGTCGCCGGTTAGTTTGAAAAAAAAACTTTCGATTAACTTTAATGTAACTTTTTAATTTTTTGAACGATTTTGCCACAAAACTAATGGCATTCAATCGAGAACAAAGCTTGCGGATGGTGAAAATTTCAACTCGATCCGAGCCTCCGTTCGAACGTTATCGCGAGACATACAAACAAAAAAAAAAACAAACAAAAAAACAAACAAACAAAAAAAAAAACAAAAAACAAAACCAGTGACTAATTTTTCCGGCAGAGTCAAATGGAAACGCTCGCTTCGCTCGCTTAAATAGGAATAGGAACCATATTATAATTTGGAATTCAATCACACTCACAAGAGGCTAGCTTAGAGGCTAGGCTTAGGCATCATAATATGCCAATTATAACTAGAAGACCAGATATTCAGGTCAATTCAACCATTGTTCAGATGTAATGGCAGTTTAAAATAGGAACCATATTATAATTTGGAATTCAATAAATGTTGTTCAATGGAATGTTGCTCTACCAACCTAACAACTATAGGCTCTAACAATGATATTTTTTGTCGTTTATGCCTACTTTTCGATGGCAACCTTCGATTAATAATGCCTAATAAATGTAATGAAAGCAATATGAATAGCCTGTAATCCTGTATATATTTGCAGTCTTTTTTTAGATATAAAACACTTATTCTTAATTTTAGCCACTTTTGACCGGTTTAAACCAATTTTGACCAATGTCCCGGTCAAAATTAAAAAAAGTGGCTTTTTTAACAACCCTGGACAAGATATAAAGCAGATGCAAGGAATCGTAAGTGTTATCTTCTTAATGGCCTGCGGCTGTTCTTCTTTTGTGATTATGAAATACTACTTCATCAACACGTGATTGTTTATGGGACAGCATTACATCTGGGATATTACGATAATTGATGAGCGCTTGTCTTGAGAGCTGTTTACTACAGTGATGGGGGGGGGGGGAATATACACACAAAATCTTTTTTTTCCTCCTATGCCGAATTCCTGGCTATCCAAAATGATAGCCAGTGGCGTTCGTGAAAGTCGTCTTTGCTCTGGGGCTGGGGCCTCCTGCCACCAATCTTGTGGAGCAAAAATTGGTTTTTAACCGGTTTCTTAAGTGATTATCTGGTTCGTAAAAATACTATTCGGCGTAGGTCCTACCATCCTAGCCCCTAGCTGTTTAATATTTTACAAGTTTTTCCCATGGTAAGTTTTTTTTTTAATTTTTATTTGCATTCTTATATTAACATTTGAGCATGTTACATTATTTATAAGACTTTCTTATTGCACTTATAATAATGTCATTAAGGCTATTCCAGAGCACTCTTACCGATATTCTGAAAGTCAACGGAAAATGGCTAAAAGTTGGTTGGATGAAAGATGAACTTGAATAAAAAAGGGGAAAAAATAACCTTTTTATTGGACGGAACAAAAGCTCTTTTTTGGCCAAAATATGCAAATTTTGGGTCATTACGGAAATGAATGTTTTAGATGCAATATTTAATTTTTAGCTATGATTTTTTTTTTATTGCTTCAACACACCTTTGTCTCTGGACTGAATACAAGGGAAACTAATTTTATGAAATAACTTTTGATGAAAATTTTTTTTCGTGTTCCGGTTCAAAACTCTTTTTTGTACCATGTGACAATAAAAATCGTGCATCGAACATTATTTCAGAAAATTCTTTTCCCTTATACTCAGTCCAGAGACAAAGGTGTGTTGAAGCAATAAAAAAAAAAATCATAGCTAAAAACTAAATATTACATCCAAAACATTCATTTCCGTAATGACCCAAAATTTGCATATAATGGCCAAAATAGAGCGTTTGTCCCGTCCAAAAAAAGTTTTTTTTTTTTCTTTTTTTTTCAAGTTCATTTTTTCATCCAACCAACTTTAGCCATTTCCGTGATTTTCAAAACTCAGTAAGAGGCCTGGAATAGCCTTAAGGACTTTAGAGTTTTGAAAGTTTCCCATATAGGCTACAAACTAAAAACAATTATAACTAGGTGGGCCCACATATAGGTATACAATATACAGTATGCCGATAGCTGGTAGACAAAATTATTAGGTAATAATCAGAGATTCAAAAAAACTGAACACCAGTTTCCCAAACCAAACTTATAGTGTTCCATTTTGGGATAAGCAATCCATCAAATAAAGAATAGTTTTTAAAACCCTTTTTTATACATGTTTTAAAATTTTCGGGACAGTATAAAATCCTTTTCCAAAAAAAATGATTTTACTTGAGTTATCATTCGCAAAAAATATGTGGGAAATCAGTACAAACATTATACCCCCTCAGTACAGGCATGCCCCCGTAAGGATTTTTATTCTTTAAAATATGGCGGCATGAGCCCCTTTTTCCCAGATGCAAAATAATCCTCAGGGCCCTTTTTTTGTAAGACAAATATTTTTGTAATATGTTTTGTGCCCCCCAAAATAATTTTCCATACAGATAGAGATGCACGTGGATAGTAAACCTTTTTTGGTAGTTTTATTGTCACATGGAAAGTAGGGCCCGCATCAAAAGCATGAGCATGAGACTTTTCAAAAACATCAATATGAGATATCCATTTTACCTTATAGTAAAGGTAAGGCCAAGGAACTTGCATGGGTCCAGCTCAAGGGTGGGCCCCCTATTTTTTTGGTTTGGTTTTGGCCCAATTTTTTTAACACTTTTTTTTCAATTAAAAATACGAAAACTTGTAAATAGGGCCATGAAAAAAATAAAAAAGGGGGCCTCGTTTATTGATACCTTTATTATCTGAAAAAAAATGACAATATAGGTAGTGTGTGTGTTAGCGAATTAGTAATTTACACAGGTTATCCCGGTCATACCCTATGCACTTTAGGCAAGGGAACGGCCATTGGAAATTTTAATTTGGCATCCCTCTTCACTCTAGGCCAGGCCACAAGTTACAAACTTTTGAAAATGTAAAGTTTACAAACGGCAAAATTGGTAGGGGAGAGGGGGAGGGGGGGACATTTTCAGAAAAAAAAATTTTAACTACATAAAAATTAAGCAATTGAAGAAAATTTTTTGCTTTATCTCCCTTATTTTTCACCACTTTGGTAAATTATACAAGGTGTATAGGGTTTGACGATAAGGCAGAAGTAAAACCCCAGAGGTCTAAAAAAAACTGTCCAAGTCCCCATAGGTGGGGAGATGGAACTGTATAGGAGCTGGGACACGATACAATAATAGGTTAAAACAATATTATCATCTAGAACTTTATGAAATGACATGTCAAATAGTAAAAAATTGTAAAAAATACAAATGAAATGAAAGGGTTTTTCTGAGAGAAAGTTGGGTAACGATGCATGAATTTGAGCCATCAACCCCAGCAGTTTATTATTTTTCCATGATGGGGGGTTTTTTAGCAAATTTGGCTTTTCATAGTTGAAAGAACCCTCTTGTCTGTAGGTAAGCCCATGAGGGATTTTAGGGGCAGCACCAAATATAGTGTTTATTGAGTTCTTTTATTTTTTAACAAGCAATTGTGGGGCTAGGCCTAACCAAAAAAAGTTTTTCCCATGTCTCCCCTGCTAATGCTGCCCCAGTGTGCCCCAAAAACACATTCATTATAAGGGGTTTTAAAACCATTTTTTTATGTTCAAGGGAGAGGTCTTTTTTTCTACTGATAGATTAAAACATCTTTGTTTTCTTTTTAGTTAAGTTCTCCCATGTTAAACTTTTTTTAAATAAAATATCTTTTTCAAAATAGGTATTGACTTTTACTTGGAATCCCAAAATTCAGCCATATTGGAAAACACTTTTTCACGGGGGGTGGGTTTTTTTTGAAACTTCATTTGTCTGAGTTGCAAAAGCCCCAGGTTCAACCCCAAAATTTGAAATTCCCTCCAAAGATACAGCTTTGCCCCCATGCTCCTCCTGCCCAAAACCTCCCCCCTTCCCCTAATGTTTGTATTTTAAATAGAAAAGAACCTTTGGCACAAAAGGACTTTCGTTCAAAATAGCGACGTTAAAGGTTTTGAAGATTTTTTTGTTTAAAATAGCGACTTTAAAGTTTGTTTTTGTTTTTAGGATTTTTTGTTAGGCAGAGGATATTCTTACGGCATACCGTAAGAATAATTTCTTCTTACGGGGTTCCTAGTTTTTCTTTGGTGTCTCATCACGGGGACCATCAACAGGCGCCCCGTAAGAATAGTGCATAGTAATTTATGGTCTATGCCTACTATGGTATGACCAGCAACCAGGCCCGGCTAGGCCAACGTCGCTATTTAAATCAAAAAGTCCCTACAAAACCTTCAAATTTTAAGTCGCAATTTTAAATTAAAGTGGGCCCCTCCCTATAAAACCTTAACTCGCTCGTATTTTAAAATTTTAAGTACCTACAAAACCTTAAAACGCGCTATTTAACTAAAGTAGGCCTAGCCTCCCTCTGATCCAAAAACTGGGCATACCAAAGAAAAAGTTCGCTCCATGCCGTAAGAATAGTGTCAGTAATTCTACGGCTGCCGTAAGGGAATACCACCCCGTTTTGTTTTTTTTGAAAGGGTTTTACTTGCAGTGAGTGGGCCCTAAAAACCCCGGCCCGGGTGACGGGCTCAGTTTTCAGCATACCGGTCGGCCTAAAGGGCGCATCACGCTATTGTACTACTTGTTTTTAAAAAAAACATAAAAGGGAAAATTGCGAGTGCATTTTTTTTTTACAACGCAATTTTAAAATAAAATCATTTAGGCCTTGGGCCACAGTGGTTTCCGTCGTTTTAAGGAAAAAAACAATGTAAAAAAAGGGGCCCAAAACCCAAACCCAAAAAAAGCTATAGAGTTGGTAGGCCAAGGCCTACTCTACTCTAATACCTAAACCCTAATAGACAATTTTCAAAATCACCAGCGCCCTCTATATCGCGCGCGCAAAGCATTATGGGAGAAAGGGCATTTGTAAAGTAAGCCATATGCTGGGTGTGGGAGAACTGCGTTTCCCCAAAAAGGCAGTGCAGTCAGCCACAAACCAACTATGGCAAGCAGTAAATGCACCTTTCCCATAATGCTTTTCAAGGGGCGCGAGCGCAGAAATTTGAAAAAAGGTTATTGGCCCCACTTTCTTGATATGGTAGAGCTGGTTTGCGTAAAAAGAAAATCCTAAAGCCTTAGGCGGTGAGGAAGGACAGGTATGTCCCGCCCTCCACATAACCCCAAACTGTCTCCTGCCCCTCCGAAGTATTTGGATGCTTCTCAAGATAGCGCAGCCGAGGACTTTGGGCTCCGCTCAGCTCCCTTAGCCCGGAACAAAGGACACTGTCACTCAATCAATACGTAAAAAGGGAAAAACTTCACTATTAAACAGTCTAGTCAAGGGGGGTCAAAAAATTCCAAAAAAATTTGTTCCCCCATTTACCGCCCCTAGGCCTATACCAATTTCTTTGGTGAGGTCAGGCCGACGGTACCCCGGGGGGGACCGGTACCCACCTAATACCTAGGCTGGCAACACTGACTGGTGTTGGGTTTAGTTCCCGCCCTTTACAGCCCGGTTTTAAATTCCCCACTCGCCTGTGTAAATTAGGGACGTAGCCTAGACTTAGGCATTTAAACTGATGCTTTTTTACGTCACAAAATTTGGTTCAATTTAAAAGATCTAGAACGTTTTAAAATAGCCCCGGCAAAGCTTCCCTTTTCCGTTATTGCACGGAACAGGGCAATGTTAAAACATAACTAGGTAGGTAGCCATCGCGGGCCCCGTTCCCGGACATGTGCAGGTCCTTTAAAGGCATGAACTTAGAAATTAGAATAGTAACTGGATCCATGCTTAGGGTAAGGAAGGACGCTCTACAACAGCCTGGCAATAGCGTCCCATTACATTACAAACTACCAAGCAATGTTAAATCAGTCAATATTCGCGTTTCTGTTGGAGGGCCTTGTTCCCGGGCTGTTGTTGCATCCTTTTAAGACTTGTTTGTTAGGCAGGTCTGTGTGGCATGCCTAGGTCAATATTGGATACGCTGAGGCTATTCGACCGTAGCTACGGGAAAAAACGTTTTCTCAATTCGTCCCTAGATGAAGAAAACGGCGGAAATCCAAAAGGACTCGAACTGTGGAGGGAAGTAAATGACGTAAATTCAATAATAACCCCTCTGAAAAAAACGAATTAGTTATAATTAAAAAGATTGAACACAAACATACCATTTCAGTTGCCGGCGCGCCCTGTTATTTTGACATTTACTTTGTAGGCCTACCAACCTTTTTAAAAACAACCCATTACCAAACCTTTAACGTTGCTACTTTAAACTTAAATCGTTTTTTAATAAAAACTCTACTTACCAAACCTTAACTTGTATTTTAAATCTAAACTCGTTTTTTAAAGGAAAGGATTTTGGGTGCGTTTAGATTTTACCCAGAACTACGCGGCGCAGCACTTTTAAACGCTTTTTTCATCTAGAATTGTGTTTTCGACGGGGCCGAATTAGTGAAAACATTTTCAGAAAAAACATGGACCCAAATAGAATGGTAAAAAAAAAAAAGACCAAACGAAAATTTTAACCGCCCACCCTCGATAGAATTCGGCCGCTACCCGTTGCCACAAAGCACGTGATATTTGGGGCTATTGCCCAGTTACGTGGTATCCCCCGGACGATTTTGGTACCTTTTATTTTTTGGCGATCTTCGTTTCATGCTACGGAGAATTGAGAATCGTAATTTTTTCCCAGTAGGGTTAAAAAGCCACTTTCCCATTGGATAAGGGGCGAGTTGCATGAAAATGAAAAAAAAGATGGAGGAAAAAGGAAAAAGGGTTTTAATTTCCTAAGCTGGCCTAGGCTTAGCTAGGCCCTAGGCCTACTTGTTAGTTTGACTTTACAGCTTTACAGCCTCTAGGCCTAGCCCTAGCCTAGGCCCTAGGGCATAGGCCTAGGGCTAGGCCAATATTCTTTCTTGCGTTTAGTAAGTCCAAAATGTAGGCCTAGGCAGGCTATGGACCCACAGAGGAATAAATAATAAACCCAGGCCTTGGCCTGCCCAGCCAACCTTGTCCCCTTTGGATAAACCTAGGCCCAATAAATTCTGGTAACCTAGGGCCACCGTTTAAACCCTAAAATAAAAGTTTGTAATGATCAACAGGACTTGCATGGTTTATTTCTGTCAGCTAGCCTAGCCTAGCCTACTACACAAAATTGTTTCATGCTACGTATTTCGTTCAACATTTTCCTCGATTAGACTATCGTAGGGCCTAGGCTAGGCCTAGCGACTGGTAGCGACAAATTGTAATTGAAAACCGACCTAATCACGTACGCACATCCACTAGGCTAGGCCTACGAAATATTTTGGCAGTTGCCAATGTTTTTGTTTGTAATTCAGGTCACCGCGTCGGAGATGTAAAGTATTTTGACCCCAAGGGCCGCTTGATCTCCCGCTCTTTGGGGCAAGGTCTGCGGATTCCCCAGCGGAGGATGTCAACTCTTAGTGGCCCCACAGCGAGTTTAGACGAGCCTCCGCCAGGTGGCGGAGATCTAGAGGACCTTGCTTGCGGAGGTTCGTCGTACACCGAATCTCCGCTAGGAGAATCAAGGCGACCTTGTTTTGACCTTTTCATACATCCAGACGGCGGTGGTTCATTCTGTTATGGCGGAAAATACGAAGAGATGTGAATTCGATGGTGGTTTTTATTTTTTATTTTTATTTAATTTATGAATTGGCCACATACAGCATAGTATGCCATTTTACAGTGACCAGTATAACAAGTGATGATTAATAACGATGCATGGGACCATTGTTGTTTGCAATCTTCATTAATGACATTGCGGACAGAATGGGAGCGAAAGTTAGATTGTTCACTGATGATTGTGTGGATTGTAAGGAATCGGGGAGACTCAAATGAATTTTTATATGACCTGATAATTCTTGGTGTATGGGTGAATGAAAACAAAATGAGTCTGAATGTTGGAAAATGCAAATGGGTTAGATTTACGAGGAGGAGAGTTGAAGCGGGATTGGGTGCAGGTTATTCGTTAATGGGGAAACTGCTGGAGAGAGTATAGAGAAATACAATACTGGGGAGTATGGTTGCAGAGCAAGCTTAGTTGGGTTGAGCATGTAAAAGAAGTTCCAGGAAGGGTTTAGGTGCCTGAATTTTGTTAATGCTTACCTTAAAGGAGCGTGGGGTTCTAAGGATCGACTCAAACATGTTTCATTTCCTATTCCTCGGCCTGGAATTATCAAACGCTCCCTCTTCTACAGGGGCATCCCTTCCCCTACAATTCACTTGCTGCCCACCCACCCTAGACATTTTTGGCGAACACCCGATTTCATTAACTAGCGTAAACCCCCTATTAGCCATGCTTAATTAATTTTTCAATTTAATTTTTAATTTAATTAAATTTTTTTTTATTCTTTCTTCTTTCTGTTTTTAACTATTACGTATTATTCCTTATTCATGTGGTTCATGTATTTCTATTCGTATTTCCTCTGTTATCATTTTTAGTTTAGGTTAATATACGTTAGTTAGTAATGTTATTATTTTTACACTGCACAGATGTAAAATGGCCTATGGCTGTAATTTGTGTCCAGTGTTGAATAAATAAAATTAATTCTTTTTTTTTTTCCATCTTTCACCATTTTGCGCTTTTATGTAGTATATGTATAGTAACTGCCCACTTTCAAGTTTTCAAAAAACTTTGTGGGCTTTGCTGTTTTTCTTGATGTATCATGTATTGTTAAATCTGTAATTAACTAACAACATGCAAATAAAAAAATTGGTGAACTTGAACTTGAATACGCTGGGGCAATATGGGATCCGTACAGGAAAGGAGAAACAATATTGTGAAATTGAGGCAGTACAGGGAAGAGCTGCAAGAAGGGTACTCAATAAAAGTAAATGGTGGAAGGATGAAATGATTAATGGGCAATTAATAAGGACATACGACAGCGTTACGGGTATGGTAAGGGAACTTGGCTGGGAGACGCTTGAGGATAGGAGAAGAATGGACAGGCTGGGTAAGATGTACAGGGTGTCCAGGGCACGTGAGGGATGGGGAGAGATGAATGAATGGGCATCTAAGGAAGGCTAGCTATATAGCAAGAGGGGACCACTCATGGAAGTAATGAGAGCGGTACATGGGCTAACGGATGTGGGACAGAACTCCTTCCTATGCCTTTTCTGATGGATAGTGGGGGCATAAGAAAGTTGGCTGGTTCAGAATCTATAAAGCTGCTGCCAAAGGTGAATCCAGACTAGGGGGGATATGGATTGAGAGAGAATTGAGCGTCATGGAGACCAACGGCTTTGGGTCCCATCCGAAAGGAGGGTGTAACTTTTTGAGAGTCATATAGGTTGCTCCACTAATCCGGACTGCCGAGCAGACGTCAAAGAGTACATAGCCGTCACAAAAGGTTTTGAACCCTCATCTGCTCTAGCCAGCGCTATACGTGTTTCAGGGCAGAGCGTTCACCCACTCAACCCCTGACCAGTGACCACGCCCGATGTTGCTTAACTTCGGTGTTCAAGTGAGAACTGGTTAAACGACCGTGGCTAAACCGCTGGCACCGTGAGCGCAGCAAACGTAGAAAACTCAATAAGCACGGAATTATGTTGGTATTAGTAGTTTTGGGGCGATTTCCCCCAAACCTCGCCTTATTTATTTATTTATTGAATCCATGGACATGTACATGGTACACATATCGGATATACATACATATGCCTATTGCCTAACCGTTACATATCACAAATAACAAATAACAGGTGACAAATAACAAATAACAATTAACAGATACAAATTCAAAAGAATACAATAACAATTATAAATTTCAATATGGAATGTGAATACAAAATAATGAGTGTGTGATCGTGATCACGTGACGGTGACATACATTGCAAACAGTCCATCAGGGGCGCCGGGTTTTCTAAATTCCGACGGGTGCTGAAATATTTCACTAACATTTTGATGGCTTGTCTTTTTAGTGTAGTATTATGCTAAAGATTATGTGGTAAAAATATTTTTTGGGGTAATAGCCCCTTTAAAACTGTAAACATATACAGTACACTCAAAAACACAAAAATATGCATTACGAATTCACACCCCTTCTTGGTAATCAGCATGTTTTGACCGAACCACAAACACAATAATGGCCAATATTTTTTGGGATCAAAATCCATCAAGGTCACGGGGCATAAAGATCGGGAGGCCAACTTTTCATAACCCCTCTATGAATGCCCATTAATTCTCTTCTTGGTAGGCTAGTTTATTGCGCTTTAAAAATTAGACTAATACATTATTTTATAAACAATATAATTTTATTTTAGTTCTTAAACCTGCCTCAAAGGGAAAGGGGGTTAAATTGTTTTCTGAGACTCCACGATCCAACAAGTGGGTTTATAATAAAAACGGACTTTCATACACGGAATGGACGAATTCCATCAGAATGTCGCAGCTGTACAAGCAGTCCCTGGCAGACACCTCAACACAACCCGTTGCTGGTACCCTCTGTGCAACGAGATTGAAACCATTGCTCTTGTGTTGGGGTTTTGCAAAAAGGGTGAAACACAAAGAATAAGGCCCGCCATAACACCATTCGATTCAATGATTAATAAATAAATAAATTACAAATTAAAAATGTGGGGCTCGTTGGTACTTGTGGTTAACGTATCTCTTCCCAATGAAGAAGTCTAGGTTCGGGGGATTCCGCCAAAGTCAGAAATTTTTAAACTTATGATTTGGACTGATGTCCATCAGTTCTAGGGAATTAGGAATTTGTAAACGGTGACTTTGGAGCCGTCCTAGCACGAGCACTAATAATTCAAGTTGTTCTGAATCGGCCTGTTGATTCTGGCGTTGAAATTCCGTGGGTGTTTCGTACTGTCCAAACCACTGATTGCTATACTTTCCTATTAAAATATCGATCTTTGTTGGTAATCCTCCACAGTTCGTCGATTGCGGTCGGGGTCTACAGTGTGGCTGGTCGCTTTTGATTTTACTGTCCCCCACTGAAACTCAGTTATTATAACTGAGTGGGTAGACTCAAAATCCAATTTATTTTATTTTATTTATTTAAGCGCCATAACACCATTCGATTCAATGATTGCAAATGCAATTCGATAAAAGGGGTTCGGGAAGTCCATGAAGAAATCCCGTTTCAATTTCTTCAATGGTTCTTCCTCGAAGAGTACCGGTAGCGGTAGATATTATCTTGATTGTGCGAGGACAGGAAGAAAAGTATTAATTCTTGATCCAACCATCCGCTTGACTGGAAGACACAGGCAGAACGAACCATTAAGTGAAGAAAGAGAAGCAATTTACTAACCTGCATAGCTGATCTAACAAGAAGATACAACATCCTGCTGAAAGCAAGGAGATCATCCTGGTCTTCTAATAGGGAGCATGCATCATCATCATCATTTTGCTCCTCATCTTACAGAATGGTCATAATTATTAATTTTCATGACTGTTTGTTATATACTTTCTTAAACTAGGAAACGCTCGTTGACGCGTTATAAAGTGAGCACAGTGCTATAGCTAGACCCACATTGTATATTTTTAAATTTTAAAATTTGCGACGTTCGCTGTCCACGGGGCATGTTTCCAATATTATTAATTATTGGCCAAGGTTTTGGGTAAACTCGTGGGTAGTACCTTTACTTTGTGGATAGAATCCAGACGCCAGTCTAGAGGACCTTGACATCATTCCTTGGAAAACTATTTAAACGTCTTGGTAACAAATCTACACTGCTTCCTCGATAGTATTTTGGATACTTCTTAGGTGCATGTCTAGTGGCCAGAAACATTGTGCGACTTTTTTCGTTCCAATGGTACTTACTTTATTACTAGGAAAACGCTTTAAGTCCCGCCGCCCGTTGTTGGATGATCGGATATGGTGCATTGAGCTGCCATGTGTTTATGCGGGAATTTTCTGTTGTTCTGTGAAAAATTATTCCTTTGTAGAAGATTTTTTTAATTTAATTAAATTTAATAAAAAATTACCTTTAATGTTTTTAAGAAAATCATAATCTGTAAAAAGAAAAAAATCGTAAAATTGCAATTGTTTTATAAGAAAAATTATTCGATGCCCTCAATTTAACACGAATATATTAAAATTCCTGACATTAGGTTCTGTAAAAAAATCATTACAAGGATAAAGCATGTAGGTGTTATAAGTCAAGAATTGTTTTAAAAAGAAAAACCGTAAAATTACGATTTTACATGAGAAATAATTTTTCGATTATGCTCAAATTTCACACGAATATCTAATTCATAAAATTAAGTTCTGTGAAAAATCATTACAATCGGATAAAGCATGTGAGGTGTTATAAGTCCCGAAGAAATTTTTCAAAGATCGAAAAAAAATCGTAAATGGCGTTTTTACGAGAAAAAATTCCCGATTGCGCTCAAAAACGTGGCAGTTCTAAGTTCAGAGATTTCGAAGCCCTCCATAAAATTTAATCGCATCGATTAATCGGTTTAGCCGGAATCGTGTTAACAAACACACAAAAATAACATAAAAAAAAAAGAAAGAAAAAAAAACATTCCGGATTTTTTTCTCCATGTCGTGAAATTGGAATTTTCGCTTCGCTTCGCTACGCTCATCCAAAATGTAAATTTCCATCTAAACTACTTATCGGTCAAAAATAAAATTAAGCATATTCTGACCGGATTGGGGTGGACATTCTAATGATTTGGCCACACCTCAAGATTTTGTCGGCTGTTAGTTTGAAAAAAAAAATCGATTAACTTTAATATAACTTTGTAAACTTTTTGGACGATTTTGCCACAAAACTGAATGGCAATCAATCCAATCGGAGCTTGCGATGTTCAAATTTCACTCGATCCCGAACCTCCGTTAAAACGTTATGGCGGAAACATAAAAAAAAGCGACTGATTTTTTTCCGGCAGTCAATGGAAACGCTCGCTGAATTCTTTGTTTTGTGTAAACATTTGTTTCCTTTGTATGAATGGAGTACGCTGGATCCCCGTGTCACCCATACTAATTGGCCAGCTGCCAGACTGAATTTATATTCCGTACTACCGTATTGCCTATTTATTGCCTATCTAACTAGCATCTACATCAGAACATTGGTTTGTCATTTTCTTGGGTTTCCAGGTCTTATCAAAACCAACTGTATTTTGGCCAGTTTTGCAAGTCGAGTAAGAAAAAAGGCAAATTCAAAATTTGCTTAATAAGTAAATAACTCACATTGATATAATATGCACTGACTATTTTTATTCTCAAAACTGTTGCAAGTGCCTTCCATACTGCGATAGCCTACTGTTCAGTATCTTTGCTTGAGTAAGCATGTGTCCCCCGTTAATAGTACATACCTGAATACCCTGATCTACCATTTCCAACGTTTGAATGGGTAAGCCGCAAGGCCTAGAACTGTATTCTTAAAGTCGGTATATCACCTTGGAAAAACTTTTATAATGTTTAAAGGTGTTGATGTTTTAAGAACGTTGTTAAAAGGGAAAAATCCCAAAAATTCTGCTGCTCTCGGCAGCGATTTTATTGGTTTTCCGGCCGAACGTTGAAAAATGACGTCATTGTACGCACCGGCTCGCTGGCTGACTTGAGCTTCGTATGCACGCTCGGTCCCCCGCCTCGCATAAAGAGATAACATTGCAGTATAGTATAGTGTTCGTCAAGATCGTGGAGCGCTAGCGGTTTCTTTCAAATCTTCATGAATAGGGTTCCCAATCATGTACTTGTCAAAGGTAACAATAAGGCAAATTGATGCTTCGGCTGCCGCCAAGAATTTTGTGGTTTCTACTAAAGATGCTGAAAACGATATTTCAACCCTTCGTTAGGCCGGGTCAGGTAATACTCTTGTTTTGTGTGATGCGTTGAATGGTCTAGTCAATGTTTTTATCCCATTGGTGACAGTAGTAGGACCTGTGTCCGTGCGTCCGGTCAGAAGCTCTTTTGAGGAAGTTAACGGTCTATTTTCCAAAAATATGAACAACTTTTGCCAATAGATGCCTCTCGCGTCGATTTTACTCCAGCGCAGCCTAGTTGCGGTTTGGAGCACTGAAGCAGCATATATCTTCTGTACCGACCCTACCTTCTACAGACCAGAGGACATACCTGGCGACCAGAAAGATGAATGGTGAGGTTGACAGAAGATGTCTGACAAGCCCATTAAAATTCTGTTTATTTCATACCCTTCGTCCAGCTCACGGCCTTGTCTATTGTATACGCCGAATCATCGAGGGCTGACTGACAAGAAATCCTGTATAACAAACACAATTTTTATAATGTACTATTTTTGAAATTATAGAATGAAGATCAGAAACTCCTACACATTGCAAAATGTTTTTAATCGAATCTCTACGACCACATTAGCATTTCAGATCAAATAGGATGTCGGCAGTTGTAATGGTAATTTTGTCCTAGAGCTTCAATCAAAAACATTTTGCAATATGTAGGAGTTGCTGATCTCACATATAATTTCATAAATTAGTAATTATAAAAAATATGTGTTTGATTGAGACAGGAATTTTCCTTGTGGGTCCTCCGCGCCGTCTATTCGGCGTACAATAGAAGATCATCTACCCAAAACGTTCGTGTTCTTGAAAGCTCATTCAATGGCTTATTCTTTGACGCCGCTGCACGCTTTTGAAGAAACAAATCCAACTTGGTCGCACCCAGGTATGCGAGTACCCCTACCCCAAAGCAATTCAGTTGAATAGAACTTTAAAAAGGTGGCTTTGCATAATTCACCTTCATTGTTTACTATCGCTTGTGCACACAACATATTAAAATGGGAAATTTTTTACATTTTCCGAAGTAATCGAACACAATATAGTAAATACGATTGAAATTGGCTTTTTGAATTAAAATTTTCAGACAAATTAGACTACGTATTTGTCTTATACAAACACCAAATCGTGTATCTTCCCTTTGAATACACATACTTGATGTGCAGGAGAGAAACAAAGAACCACAAAAAACGTTGCATCCTTGGTATTTCCTCTAAGCTTGGTACTCAGTAAGCGATGTGTAATAAATTTAAAATGGTAATATTAACTTGATAATAAGCCTAATAATTCAATCAATAAAACGGATTGCAGAGCGCGTGATACAATTTCATTATGAACAACAAGATAATAAGAGAACTAATAATTGCCCTTTTCACAGAAGTAATTAGCCTTACAGTCAAAATTACCGGCATTATCTCCGTATTCGTTTCTAAGAAGGGATGCTGCCGTGCCGCTGTTCTTGAGAGGGCGAACAACATCGCGTGAAATGAATGACAAATATTGCCAAACATTAGAATCGATTTATAAAAAATTTTTAGGCTTTGTGTGTGTGTGTGTGTGTGTGTGTGTGGTGTGTGTGTTGTGTGTGTTGTGTGTGTGTGTGTGTGTGTGTGTGTGGGGTGTAATTGTTGGGCTAACCCCCGGTATAAAATCTAGAAATATACTTCTTGCTATATTATTATTATTATTTCATGACGAACGACACGCCTTAGAATTCGTCACATTTGAAATATTTTGTTGTCTGAAAAACCTTTTGTAAATCTGAATATATACTATTCCCATGCCTGCATAAGTTCATTGGAATCGCGAAAAAAGTTGAGTTTATCTTTATAAGGTATGCTAGTATCCGGTACCCAATCGACTCATTACGTACTCGTAGTCTAATTAATTTATGAGATGAGAAAATTTTTGAGAATGTAATTTTAGGTAGGCCTAGTTAAGCAGGCTAGTCCCCCATCCCTCCGACCCTAATTAAAACTTCACTTTTGAAAGACATAAGATTGACAGCCGCTTGCCAAGGTACGACTCACTACCAGAACTCACGTAGACCCAATGCCAATGAGAGTTTGTTTTTACCTTTCTCTGATGTCTTTTTCAAATATACTATTATTTAGGCCTAATTTAAATTTTTAAATTTTCACATTTGGTTGCTATGCCCATAAATTTAAATCCATGGGATAATGGTACGGAATTTGTCACCTGACGACTGAAATCACATTACAAAATTCTTGTTTGTGTATTGTTTACAGAATAATTATTAATTTAAGAGATTTAAATAATTATAACAGAATTTACTCTGTAATCAGATTCTTTCTTTACTTCCTTACATGGCGGCAAGGGTGATGAGGATAATAAACCGCGACAGTATAATAATTATTCAACTGTGCTCTGATCCTACCAAATCAAGGCACGTGAGTGCTACATTCCCAAGCAGTAAGGATTAGTAAGGACTTACACGAGTAGGCTAAGGATGTCTATTGAAGTATGAACTCGTAACTGGTGCCGGCCGTGAAACGGGGGGGGTTTGTGTTTCCAAGGCAAACGATTCTTCAGAGCTGACTATGTGCGAATATTGTCGGCCTGTAAAATTAAATAGGTTTATAGGGCAAGCATGGTACATACCAGGGCATCGAACCGAAAACCGACGAACCGTCAACCAAAATCGGCGAAATCTAGAATTTATGTTTCGGTGTTTTTCGGTTTTTTTTTCGCGGGCAAATCTCAAAATCGTCAAATCGTGAAAATTGCCCAAAAAGGGAAAATTTTAACAGTACCGTCTTCTTGACACTTTCGGTAATACTTCGTGTTTAGTCTTTCGTCGCCTTTGAAGTGACCTATAAAAGCCATGTAGCGTGTACTTTTTTTTTTTTTTTACCAATTTGGGCTTCTTATTAGGAAAAATATTTTAAATCATCAATGTCAAAATTTTAAAAATATTGTAAAATGTACGCATTATTGTTATATTTTGTATAAAATGCATAACAATAACGGTGTCGAACGGTTTTTACACCGTTATTTTTAACGGGGTATTACCGAACAAAAAAAACAATAATTTTAGCTCGATGTCCTGGTACAAACTAAAGTACAAACCGCGTAAAAAATCGAAAATAAGATTATTGCTTACAAATTTCAAGTATACTTATTTTTGTTTTGAGATGAAGGTATGCACGGCCAAATTTACATTGATGAAACAAATGGATTTGGCTTACACAGATTATACTCAGTCTGAAAAAACAAGGAACTGAAAATGCTGCCTGATACATTATATAATTTCCATTTTACGCACACACTTTTTAAATAAAACAATTTTTCGCGTTTTGGTTCGATGCCCTGATGTGATTGCCCAAAAACAAATAATGCGTGGCCTACATAAGCGAATGTATCAAGACAATTTATATTATATTTGACTGCTTTTATAAAACGTGACCGTTTTACGTTTAGAGATATTGAGTTTACTTTTATCTTATTGCTGGTCAAATTGAAATTGTCATTTCGTTCGATACCTCCCCCCCCCCCCCCCCCTACCATGCTTATCAACTATCATTTGGGTGGGATCACTACTAGAAAAGTGTCTTACTTGATTCACTGATATCTTCGGTATTTCTCGGACCATAAAACCAAAGCAAGTAATTTAATCAATAATGAGTTTTTCTAAATAATTTTAAAATGGTTGTTGACTTGTTGTGTGTTTGTGCATTTCCAATTTTGGTTTCCCTCCCTTATAGCTTCTTTGGGGCCGCCATCGCATTATGCAGCTGTCGGTAACCGCGGACCGTTGGACGTATTGGATATTACGTAAAGGGCCGGCCCTAAATGTATTATAATTTGGGTCACGAGGTTTCACTTATCAAAAGAGACTGAAAACTGTAAAAACTTCCACGTGGGAAAGTATGTAACCGATTATTGTAAACTTTCATGAAAAACGATCTATTATCAGAAATTGCTAATGAGTTTTCACCCAAAATAATGCATATTTATGAGCATGTTCGGCAAGTTCCGCTTGCTAATGTGGTATGCGTGTGCGCCACTGTGCGAGCGCGTACGTTTGCATTTAGGTGTAGTCCGTACACATGGAGTAGTAGTTTTCATATGTATTTTGTTGTTGTTGATGTTGTCACAATACACGTACAAGCGGGGGGGGGGGGGGGAATCAGGGTGTCCTATCCCCCTTCCCCCCAAATCAGGGGGGTTTATAATAATACTAAATAGCACTATGGCATACATAATAATATGTAGGTCCTACATATGGCAAGATTTTTGTAAACCGACAGTTTGTGGATCTTCACAATTTTATAAATTATAGGAAAAAACGCTCTAAAAACTAGTAAAATGCCACTATTTGCAGTGTAAAAAATCAAAAATTTGTCTGTGACTGCGCCCCAGATTCGCAATAGCGGGGAGACATCCTACCCAGGACCCCCCCCCCCCCAACCCCAGAATCAAAATCCTGGCTACGATAATAATAATTATAATAGGCTAATAATAATAATAATAATAATAATAATTTTTACTGTACCCTACTTTGCAATATACATTTTCAGAACATAAAAATTATTATTATTATTATTATTATTATTATTATTATTATTATTATTATTATTATTATTTTTATTATTTTATTATTATTATTATTATTATTATTATTATTATTATTTTTATTATTGTATTAATAATAACGTAATAATAACGTGAAACGACAATACAGAAGTTAAATAGTTACCGTCTCAGTGGTCTAGTTGGCTAAGGCCCTCCACCCGGAAAGTGGGCGACTCGGGTTCGAACCCCGATCGGGGTGGATTTTTTAATTTCTGGATTGCTTAAATATTAATATTAATAACGTTTGATCCACTAGATTGATATATTTGATTATTAGTATATGTAGGCTATGTAAGTGCTACAAATAAATAATAGTTTCTGCAGTCCAAAGAGAACGTTCAAATCGGACATTTGAGTTTTACGGATTCTAAATCCAGAACTCTTCTCAATTTGTTCCCACTAGAAAAATCTGTTTGGACATGGTAGTTGAAAACATTTATTTGGTCCCTTGTAGTCCCATGCCATTCATAACACGACGAGAGGCTTTGCTTTTACCTGGAACTGCAGCCCGTAGAAGGGTCAAGAGCTCCGCTTGGCCCATCCTTTTCATCGGCTGCTCTTTTGCTGTCTGGAAGGAACGTTCAAAGAGTTCCTAAAATTGCCACAAACACCAGAGCGCGAGCTCACAGACGTACATTAGTAAAAACGCGCGAAAGCTGTTTATATTGATTTAAATAGTTCTTCCATATTAATGAGAATATTGATACTTACTCTTGAAACTGGTTTAATAGTATTTTAAAATTTTTGTTTTGAGAAAACCACACATTTATCTCATGATCCAGTCCATTTCTTATGAGAAAAATTTGCATATAGGTCTGTCCCATTTAAAATCGAAACATTATGCTAATTGTAAAAATAGTATGACAAAATTCAATCCTTCATGTGTTTCACAAAGTAATTTGAAAGATTTTAGACAGCAGGAAAGTGCTTTAAAAAAATATTTAGTAGACCTCTGCACATACAGAGCGCTATGGGGACATCCAGCCTTAAGTGGGCGTGTAATTCTTCATGAATAGAGCTCTAGAATGTGCTCTACGATCTTGACGAACACTATATCATCATTCAATAGTGCGGTGAAAGAATGTGCATCAGCTGAAGTAATAGTGTAATAATATCGATGCTATATTATTGGCCAAAAAAAGTCATGGTAGATGGCAGCACTACAAAAACAACATGGCGGATCATTGCGGTATAAAGTGATCGCACTCCATCTCCACTCATGTATTTTCGGGTGCAATTTGTCCAATACAAATAATAATCTGTAATGTCAGAAAACCCTAAGGTTAGGTGGGACGAAGTTATAAGGTTTATAGGTGATGGCCTACGGCCGTAGGCCTATAATTAAGGAGGGGGAAGGTGTTTAGGAAGCAAATCACATCTAGGTGCCCGTTAGGGCGCCGCAGCCAAGCCGCGGTGCGCTACACACTCAAGCACCTTATACACCAAGCAGAGTTGGGGTGATTTCGAGGTGTTACCCAGCCGTCATGTAACGTGATGTGAACTTGAAAACTATCACAATCGAGGGGATTTAGGTACCTGACAACACATGCCAAATTTTATTGGGGTACGATTATTCCTTCTTGGTGAAAAAATGGCTTGAAACATGCTCAAAATCCCTGCTAAAAATTCCAGTCATTTCCAGTTTACGAAATGGTTACTGGAACTGGAACTGGACATGACTGGACTCCCTTAACTGGAAGTAAGTAGCTTATGGTTCCATTTTGAATGGAAATAACTGGAACATGTATAAGCTGATATTAACTGGACATTACTGGTATGTTCTTAAGGGATGTAACGGGAAACACGGGCAATAGCTTCCACTGGAATATGCTGGCTCTAAGTGGATATTACGGAACTGGAAACCTCTGGCAATAGTTCCAAGGGAAAATTTTGTGTTTAGGTGGTTTTACTGGAATGGATACCACTGGCAATAGTTTCCACTGGAATATGTGTCTAGGGGAATTACGGGAATGGAAACCTTGGCAATAGTTCCAATGGAATACGGGGGTTTTGAGGGGATATAACTGGAAGGAAAACCCTCTGGCACCATCCACGCGCCTGTAACGCGCTTAGTAGCAAATAAGCAAACAAAAAAATTAGATTGAAAAATTTTTAAATATTAATTAAATACTAATTTCACTTTTTAATTCCCTTCCTACACCAATCATGACCTGAAATGGATACACAGCAATGTTAAATTGACACAATTAAAAAGTTACAAGTTTATCATGATGAGGGTGACTTGAACTCGACCCGACTGGAAACCCTGCATCTGAAAGCCAAAACCAGACCGTAGCGCCACAGAAGACGATAATTTTTACAGAAAAATAACCCCCTATATAGGATACAACAGCAAATCGCGAAAATATGTAGACATGGACGCGCTGGGGCCCTACCTAATTAATAGTGTGTTTTTTTGGTTTTTAAATAGTATTGTTCGTACTTGACATAATTATGAAGTTTTTTATTTTTTAGTTAAAAAGTATATGGAAGCAGAATTAATTTGGATGAGCTTTAGCGAGCGGAAGCGAAGATTTCTTTTTCAATGCCCCCCCCAAAAAAATTTTCCCCGGTGTTTTTTTTTTTTTTTTTTCGTTTTTTTTTTGCTCTCTCCCCGGGCAAAGGGATAGCGACTTGAAAAAAAATTTTAAAAGGCCCTTCGTTTTCTTGAACTTAGAGGTGTTTTTTTTTTTTGGGTACAACGAAGAAATATTTTCAGAATATGTATTTTACAATTATTTTCGATTTTTAGTGCGATATTTTCGTACTTTTGGGCCCGATTTGCCCAAAAACTGGTGGGGCTACAAGTTCAATTTCACATGGACATTAGGATATGGGATGTACCTTTTAAAAGAAAAATTTAAAAAAAATTTAGCTAGAATTCATAGAAATAAATTTTTTTAATATTTTTTTTTTCAATTTTTAGTACGATTTTTTTCGTCACTTTTGGGGCCTTTCTGACCAAAACGGGGGGGGGTAAAAACGTTAGATTACACAGGGCATTAAGGGTTTATGGGTGTAGAAATTTTTTGAAAAAAAATTTTGGAAAAAGTAGTAGAATTCACAAAAAATAAAGGTTTTAATATGAGTTTTTAATTTTATAATATAATAAACAAGTAACAATGAAATTTGACAACAATCATCTACAAGCATTAAAAAAGCACTTGAAAAGGGAAAAGTGCGAACAAACCACAAAACGAAAAACAAAAAATTTAAAAAAAAACGCTCACCCATCAAGCGGCGGGACTTTAGCTTTTTCCTAGTACTTTATAATAATTTAAAAAACCAAGACTTTTAGCCGGGGGAAGTAAAAAAACAAAAAACACACGTACATTTACTACAGTCAGAAAAAAACATTTTACTAAAAAAATATATTACTAATAAAATTAAAAAAAAACCCCATTACAATACACATTAATCCCTTTTGATGTTAAGCCAAAACTTTGCGTGTCAGAAGCCAAAGTTCTATCTCACAGCTATAGTTTTGAGCGAAGGATTGAATTTTTCAGGTGGCCCCAAAATTTAATTCGATTTTCAGTTTTCGACAACGTACGTAGGTCCTAAGCTGGGAAGGGCATAGGGCCCTACTGCTACTAATCTACATGTCAATACAAGTTTTTCTGTGCATGTAAACTTTTTAAAGGGTTAAAAAAAACAAACAAAAAAAATAAAACGACACATTTTAAAGTTTGTGTTATATCTATTAATCGTGGGTTTCATAAATAAAGTGTCATTACTTTCACCAAAAATCGGGGGGGTCCCCATTTCAAAACGGCCGGGGCGGGAAAAACATTTTATAGAGTTTCTTATTGGTTTTTTTCGAGATAGAACAGTTGCATTTGATTCCGTTGCAATATTCAACATAGCTTTGGAGATAAAAAACACAGCTTTGTACTGAAAATAAACGTGGAGATAAAAACAGTTGCATTCTGGCACTCGACGTTTTTGTCTCTATAAAAAAGAGCTGTCTGTTGCGATGTTTGATGCGAGATTGTTACTCATTCTATAGAGTCGACGTATTGACGAGGGGCAATCTTTTCGGATTTGCAATAATGTGTGCCTAAATATTGGTTCTAGGGGAAAAAATTTGATTAAGTTACATTTGGGGCAACATGGTTTTAGGTTTTAACAAGAGGATTTGGAATTTCTTTTGACTTTCCGACTTGTTTTTAAATATTTGAAAATTTAATAATTTTTTTTTTAAGATCCGTCCTCTATCTTCCTCTCTGCTTGGGGGGAATTTTATTGTGGGATAATAAACATTAGATGAGTAGTGTCAGTTATCCCAATAATTTAGAGTTTTTTAATTCGAATTATGATTCTTTTGGTGCGATTCCAAACAGGGATCATCAAACCCGGTTTTACCCTAAAACCAAAAAGAAAACATTTTTCCTAAACCGATAATGAAGCATAGCGTTAACGCCCTTAAATAATTTATTAAAAGTAATAATTATGGAGAAGGGTATAAAAAAACATGCATGTTTACTTTGTTGAAAATGCGTTTTTAAGTAATATTACAGATAGTCGTGGTTTTATTTCTTTTAACAATGCAAATAGTTTTAAATTGGAAATTTTTTACTTGTCTACTTGCCTTAAAAAATAAAATTGTATAAGTGTTTGGTGGTTTTGGGTTTAAATATTTTAAAGACAAAATGAAGTCCAAATTTGCCTTCATTTGTCATGAACATAAATGGAAGGCTACATAGAATAAAATATCACCCAAAGGGCGATGTACGTATACATGGAAAAAGATGACTGGTCTCAATTATTGTTTTTCGTTATTTTTATTGCATATTCTAGCGTGGTACTAAGCCGTTCCACTGGTTTTATTTCTTTGATGCATGTCTATGTTTGAGTATTTGTATTTTGGAGTGGGGGATTATTACAAAAACCCTTGTTTTATGCGGAGGGGGTTTAAACCCCGGGCCACGCCCCTGGCGTGTATTACGCTCTGCCAGCCCAAATCGTCTTCCCCGAGGATGGTTTTGTTTTCGCAATGTTTAGCGAGGGGCAAAAACGTGAGTGCCCCCTATACAGAAATCATTGAATTTCACAACGGCCTTCTGCCTACCGGGCACCAATAAATAGTCATTTTAGATCATAGAAAAAAAATATGTTTTTGGCTGTTTTTTTTTGTCGCATTGACAGCAACAGTGAGCAGTAGCATCGCTATTAGCATTTCTAAAAGAATAAACATTTGCAATTAAATAAAATGTTGTTAAAAAACCCAAAGAACGTCAAGTGACGACGCTATGGACATCAGGAATCATTGATAATTTTGTTCCTTCACCACAACAACGCTGCAAAATAGTCCCTCTCTTTTTAACTTCTTTTTTAATAGAATTTTAAAAATTTGAAACAATTCAATAAAAAAATGCATAAATTAATATTTCATTATCACTTTGTTTTCCCTTATTATTTAAAAATTTTTTTAGTTTTAGTTTTGCAAAAATTGTTAAGTCATACTCAAATTTGCATCACAGATATGGGACTTCGATGTAAATAAAGATTAGTTCAAAGGCCCTTTTCAGGAAATATGCGGGGTTAATTAAATTCAGTTTAAAGTAAGGTAGGTATCCCGATTTGTGTGGAGAGGTAACTATGTGACAAATAATTGCTCACAAATTAAAAACATGCTTTAGGATAAAATCTCAAAAAAGGACTTATCAAATCCTACTAAAACCCCCACAAATGTGAGTGAATAAAAAAAAATAAAAATACAAATGTGCTCACAAACGCCTTAAAGTCACTCAGATGTGTGGACTTTGATGCAAAAAAAAAATTTTTCAAAGGATAGTTCAGTAACACTTGGGGAATTAAATTTAGCTTAAAATTTAAAGGGATCCGAGTTTTTGTTTGGGGGGTAAGAATGTGACAAATAACAACCATGCGTTTGGGGTAAAAAAATAAAAAAGGTACTTTTTAAATCCGACTCAAAACCCCACACAATGTGAGGAATTCCATCAAAATAAAAAAAATACAAAATTTTGCTCACAAACAGCTCGAAAGTCATACAGATGTGAGGACTTTCGGTGTGAATAAAATGTAGTATCAAAGTGACAGTTCTGGAAAACTTGAGAGCAAAAAGAAAATTTTCTATATTGGGTTAACTCTGGTGCTAATAGAGAGGACTCAAAGGTTTGATTTTTGCAGGAATATTAATTCAGTACATTCATCTACATTTTGCTTACAAGTGTGGGGATGACTTTGTGAGCATGTGACAAAAAAAAAACCAATTCTGAGTGGTGTTGTGTTTACTGGGAATATGCACTAGCATCAAAACCCCCCAAAACTTATCAGTAATTGAAGAGGGAGCGAAGGGGGGTAGGATACAATTCATATCAAAACGGCGCTTATTTTTCTTTTGTACGTTGGTAGTGTGGGATGTGTGTGTGTGTACCCGGAAAACAGCCAAAGCTGAACAGATTGGCTGAAAATTTTTCAGACAACCCGGGACGAGTTTAAATGGGAAAGTAAATAAAAACAGCTATATGTAGATCCCTTTCGATTTAAACCTACAAAAATAAAAATGTGGGTTAAAAAAAAAATAAAATACGTATTTTTAAAAAATTGTTTTTTTGTAGATTTAGAAGAAGTTATAAGGGGGGTTTTTCGAACGGAAAAAAAGAGAAATTTATCGACGAATTTAATTTTTGCGTAAACCAGTGATTTGCAGAATATAAAATTAAAGTGGGATTTTTTTGGGGCCAAGGGCCTAAAATCCACCCCTGTACAGTGATACGCCATGGGTGGAGTACACTTTAAGTAGGTTTTAAATTATGTATAATTTTGTGTAAAGTTTAGGATGAAGAATAAGATCATTTGAAAAATAAACAAAACGTATAGTATTAAGATAAAATAAAAAATGTAGACATTGGAAGAAGAGCCACGAGAGTGTTTTTGCCATTTAATATCAATGCTGCAGTTTTTTTCGGTTCAATCCATCGATTTATAGTTGTTAGGCGCTATCGGCCCACATTTAATTTAAAAGTGCATTTTTTGGGTGAGCGAGTGAGCGAAGCGAAAATTTCCCTTTTACTACACTGGAGAAAAAAAAACGTTTTTTTGTTGTAGTTTTGTGTGTTTGTTAACACGATTCAGGCTAAACCCATACTCAATTGCGATGAAATTTTCTGGGACCTTCGAAATCTCGAACTTTGAACGCCACGTTTTTGAGCGCAATCAAAAAATATATTCTGATAAAAACACAATTTTTCTATTTTTTCGATTTTTTAAAAAATTTCTTTGATTAAACACCTACGGCTTTTTCCATTGTAATGTTGACACATGGTGCCCATTGTCTATTAAAGATTTGGGTTTTCCTAGTAAAAATTTTCCCTTTTTGAAAATTTTCATTTTTTGGGGTATTTTTTGGGGGCGGATTAGCCCTGATTTATGGGGGTTTATTTCAAATTTTTAGTTTTTACTAATTATTTAAAAAAAAATGTCACGTATCTAGAGGGGGGGGGGGGGGGGGGAGCGAGTTTTATTTGAAAATCGGTATGCTTAAAAAATTTTACGTTTGGGAGAAAATTTTCAAAAATTTTCTAGAAAACACGTAAAAAATCGAAAAGGCACAATAGGGTAAAATAATTGCTGCGCAATCAAAATAGGAATCTCAAGGGGGGGGGTTAGGAATGGATGAATAAACCCTTTTTTAATTTTGAATATTTGTTTTGGGGGTGCTCCAAAAAAATCCGAGGGGGTTTCAGGCCTGACACCCCCAGAGGGCGCCCCTGCTGTTAAACCAATGCAACACCGCCCTTAAAAAAGGGGTGAAATGAAAATCATGAAAAATAATTTTAGAAACACCTAAGATGTCCATTGACTTAAGTTGTTTTTAAAATTATGTTTCAAAATGAATTTTTGTGACCCTATCGAAAAATGAGGGAATGATAATTATGTTTTTTCTTCCAGAAAAAAGTCCGTAAGGTCGATCAAAATATAAAATAACAAAAAATAAATTTCCCAAAAACGTGGGTTTAGTGGTTTCTTTACACCGATATATTTAGGCACAAAAAAAAATTTTTCGATCTAAACATGAAAAAAAAATCCGGATATCGAAAATAAGAACATGCGTTTCTAAAATTTTCATATTAAAAATAGCTTGCCCCAAACCCCTGCATGCGTCCGGTATCGTGACTGCATGTCAAGCAAATATGCAACGAATACATATATTTTTCAGACTTTAACTGCATCTTTCACATTTCTTATGTATATAATTTGATTTGAATGTATTTATTTTTAAACAAAATATTAAATATTCATACTTAATGCTAGACAACTTAGATTTAAGCAAACTTGACGTTAAATAGTATGTACAATTATGTACCCAAGGTGATTTAAAAAATTAAATAAAAAAAAGAGTTAACAAGAAAAAAGAATGATACAAAAAATTGCAAACTATAAAAGAAACCCGAACAGAAAAAGAATGATTTTATGATTTTATTAATGAGAAAAAAATTCGTAGGTAAATTTTGTCTTGTTTCCCGATCAATAAGGTGGGGTTTTTTTATTTCATAAATAAAAAAGTTTTTAAAAAAAATTTGTCTTAAGTCTGGTGAAAGTCAGTTTAATCCAGTGTGTTCCTTACCAGTTATTTCATTCAAATGCAGTGTCAAGCAAAGCCAGTGAAAGTCGTGAATCCAGTATATCCTCAAAAAGTAACACCAGCATATCAGTGTCAACTAAAGCCAGTTTAAACGCGTTGAATCCCGTGTGTTTTTTACCAGTTAAGCCCCGGAAAGCAGTGTCAAGCAAAGTCCAGGGAAGTCAGTTGAATCCAGGTGATCTCTACCAGTTACATTTAGTCAAATCCAGGAAACAAAGTCCGTGAAAGTCAGTTAATCCAGTGTGATCCTCTACCAGTTACATCCGTCAAATCCAGTGTCAAGCAAAGTGCAGTGAAAGTCAGTTGAAACCAGTGTGACCCCTACTAGTTTCATCCAGTAAATCCCGTGTCAAACAAAGTCCCGTGAAAAACCGTTTGAATCCAGTTGTTCCCCTACCAGTTACAGCCAGTGAAAAAGCAGTTTTCAGCAAAGTCCAGTGAAAGCCAGTTTAATCCAGTGTGTTCCTTACCATTTACTTTTATTCAAAGCGGTCAAGCAAATCCATGAAAGTCAGTTTAACCAGTGTGACCTTTTCCCGTTACAGCCAGTGAAATGCAGTTCAAGCAAATCCAGTGAAAGCCAGTTGAATCCAGTGTGTTCCTCTACCCGTTCTTTCATTAAATTTCAGTGTCAAGCAAAGTCCAGTGAAAGCAGTTTTAAACCGGTGATCCTACCCGTTACAGCCCTCAAATCCACTGTCAAGTTAAGTCCCGTGAAAGCCGTTGAAACCCGTGTGTTCCCCTACCATTTACTGTCAGTGAAATGCAGGTAAAACAAAGTCCAGTGAAAGCCAGTTGAATCCAGTTGACCTCTACCAGTTACATCCAGTCAAATCCAGTCAAGTTAGTCCAGTGAAAACCAGTTTAATCCATTGTTTCCTCTACCATTTACTGTCAGTGAAATGCAGTGTCAAGCAAAGTCCATGAAAGTCAGTTTAATCCCGGTGATCCCCTTTCCAGTACAGCCGTCAAATCCACTGCAAATTAAGTCCAGTGAAAACCAGTTGAACCAGTGTGTTTTTCTACCAGTTTCTTTATTCAAATCGGTCAAGCAAAGTCCAGTGAAAAACCATTAAATCCCGTGTGATCCTTTTCCAGCTACATCCAGAAATCCACTGTTTAAGTAAAGGGCCCGGAAAGCCAGTTGAATCCCGTTGTTCCTTACCAGTTACATCCAGTCAAAACCCCCTGTCAACAAAGTCCAGTGAAAGTCGTTGAAAACAGTGTGATCCTCTACCAGTACAGCCAGTGAAAGCAGTATCAAGAAAAGTCAGTGAAAAATCAGTTGAATCCAGTGTGATCCTTTCCCGTTAATCCGTCAAAACCCGAGTCAAACAAAGTCAGTGAAAGTCATTTTAAACCAGTTTCCTTACAGTTACACCAGTCAAATCCCCGGCAAGCAAAATCCAGTGAAAGTCAGTTGAATCCAGGTTTTATCCTTACCAGTCAGCCAGTCAAATCCCCCCTGCAAGCAAAGTCCCGTGGAAAATCAGGAATCCGTGCCTCTACCAGTTTCATCCCGTCAAAACCAGTGCAAGCAAAGTCCAGTGAAAGTCAGTTTAAACCCCTTGATCCTCTACCGTTTCTCCGCAAAACCGTGTCAAGCAAAATCCAGTAAATCAGTTTAATCCAGTGTTTATCGGGCCTCTACCAGTTACATCCAGTCAAATCCAGTGTCAAGCAAAGTCCAGTGAAAGCAGTTGAATCCAGTATGTTCCTCTACCAGTTACTTTCATTCAGTTTTCGTGTCCCTGATGAAAATTCTTGTTGATCCTGGTTGATCCTTAAGCCTAAAATCGTTGGGACGAACCAGGACAAAAATGCATAGGTCAAGAAGTAACAAGGACGAGATACGATGCACAAGGAAAGGGACCAGACAGGCTAAGAGCCATACAAGGTTTAGTAAGTGCTGCCAAGGAACATATAGAAATGGAGGCGACAAGATGTGCATAGGGGTCAAGGAGCTGCAAGGGTTCACTTGGTGCAGCTAGGGCATGGACCAGATAGATGCAGCAAGAAAAGAAACAGCAAGTGCAAGCTAGGTTCAGTTATGGGCTAGAAGCTATAAGGAATCTTTTATGGCCAGGATCGGTTGTGATCAGCTAGGAACAGTCATATTTAGTTCAAGCTGGGTGTAACTCTGATATGAGTGAGCAAGGGCTCGCTAGTGTCAGTGGGGAAAGTTTAAGCTAGGGGTAACAGGGGGGTCAATATGACATGGAGCAGCTAGGATCAACAAGGGTGACTTATACCAAGGTCCACCTAGTATTAACAGGGGGGTCAATATGGCATGGAGCAGCTAGGACCAACAAGGGTAACATATACCAAGGTTTCCACCTAGTATTAACAGGGGGTCAATATGACATGGAGCAGCTAGGACCAACAAGAGTGAC
>JAMZAV010003182.1:0-76021 GCA_024449915.1 Sweltsa coloradensis | reverse complement strand
AGTTGTAATTGTCAGATTTCATTTTCACAGTTGACAGTTTCATTTTGTTAATTTGTTAGTTTTCGTCAGTTTGAATAATTGTCAGTTTGTCAATAACTTTTTGTCAGTTAGCTTGTTTTAGTCATTTTCAAATGTAAGTTTTTCATTTTCCGTTTCATTGTCAATTTGTAGTTTTCGTTAGTTTGATTTTGTAAGAATGTCAGATTATCAATTGTATTGTCAGGTTGTTAGTTTTAGTCATTTTCATATTGTAAGTTAGTAATTTTGTCAGTTTTTCATTTTCACAGTTTGACAGTTTCATTTTGTTAATTTGTAGTTTTCGTCAGTTTGAATATTGTCAGTTGTCAATAACTTTTGTCAGTTTGCTTGTTTTAGTCATTTTAAATTGTCAGTTTTTTATTTTCACAGTTTCATTTTGTCAATTTCCTAGTTTTCGTCAGTTTGATTTTGTTTTTGTTAAATGTCAGATATCAATTGCATTTTGTCAGGTTGTTATTTTAGTCATTTCATATTGTAAGTTGGTATTTTGTCAGTTTTCATTTTCACTGTTTGACAGTTTCATTTTGTTAATTTGCTAGGTTTTCGTCACTTTAATATTGTAATATTGTCAGTTTGTCAATAACATTTTGTCAGTTTGCTTGTTTTAGTCATTTTCAAATTGTCAGTTTTTCACTTTCACAGTTTCATTTGTCAATTTGCTAGTTTTCGTCAGTTTTGTTTTTGTAAAATGTCAGTTTGTGAATTGCATTTTGTCAGGTTGTTAGTTTTAGTCATTTTCATATTGTAAGTTTGTAATTTTGTCAGATTTTCTTTTTCACAGTTTGACAGTTTCATTTTTTTAATTTTGCTTTTTTTTTTTTTCGTAAAGTTTTTTTTTTTAAAGAAATTTCAGATTTAAATTTTGCTTTTGCAGGTTGTTAGTTTTAGTCATTTTCATATTGTAAGTTAGAAATTTTTGGTCAGTTTTTCATTTTCACATTTGACATTTTTCATTTTTTTTAATTTGCTATTTTTTCGTTATTTTGATTTTTTAGAATGTCGTTTTATCAATTCCCATTTTGTCAGGTTTTTTAGTTTTAGTCTTTTTTCCTATTGTAATTTGGGTTTTAATTTTTGTCATTTTTTCATTTTCACTTTTTGGGACAGTTTGATTTTTTTTTAATTTGCTAGGTTTTCGCCCGTTTTTACTATTGTAATATTGCCCATTTTTGTAAAAAACTTTTTGTCAGTTTGCTTGTTTTAGCCCATTTTAAAAATTGGGTAATTTTTTCTTTTTCACATTTTCCCTTTTTGTAAATTTGCTAGTTTTCGTCAGTTTTTTTTTTTGGGGGGGGGGGGGTAAAAAATGTCGGGTTTTGCCCTTTGCATTTTGTCAGGTTGTTATTTTTGGGCTTTTTCCCATTTTTGGTAATTTTGGAATTTTGTCAAATTTTTAAATTTCACATTTTTGGCATTTTCCCTTTTTTTTTTTTTTAATTTTTTTTTTTTTTATTTTTTTTTTTTCGTCATTTTGGGGGGGAAATTTGCCCAGTTTGTCAAAAAACTTTTTGCCCGTTTGCTTTTTTTTAAGTCATTTTCAAATTTAAATTTTTTTCATTTTCCCCATTTCATTTTGTCTTTTTTGCTAGTTTTGGTCATTTTTGTTTTTGGGTAAAAAAGGGTCAGATTATCAATTGTTTTTTGGGGGTTTTAGTTTTAGTCATTTTCATATTGAAATTAGTAATTTTGTCAGTTTTTCTTTTCCCCACAGTTTGACATTTTCATTTTTTTAAATTTTGCTAGTTTTTGGGTTAGTTTGAATATTGTCATTTTGGGAAATAATTTTTTGGTTATTTTGCTTGTTTTAGTCTTTTTTTAAATTGTGGGTTTTTTATTTTCACAGTTTCTTTTTGTAAATTTTCCTAGTTTTCGTCATTGGGTTTTTTTTTAAGAATGTCTGTTTGTCAATTCCCTTTAGTCGGGTTTTTTTTTTTTTTTTTTTAAGTTTTAGCATTTTCATATTGTAATTTTGTCATTTTGTCCGATTTTCATTTTCCCAGTTTGACAGTTTCTTTTTGAAAAATTTTTGCTAGTTTTGGGTCAGTTTTTTTTTTTTTTTGGTAAGAATTTTCAGATTGTAAATTGCTTTTTGTCGGGTTGTTATTTTTTGTCTTTTTTCAATTGTAAGTTAGTAATTTTGTCAGTTTTTTTTCACAGTTTGACATTTTCATTTTTTTAATTTTCCCTAGTTTCGTCATTTTGATTTTGTTAGAATTTTCAGTTTATCAATTCCCTTTTTGTCGGTTTGTTAGTTTTAGTCATTTTCATTTTTTTAAGGGGGTTAATTTTTTTCATTTTTTCATTTTACTGTTTGACATTTTTCATTTTTTAATTTGCTGGGTTTTTTCCGTCAGTTTACTATTGTAATATTGTCAGTTTTGTAAAAAAACTTTTGTCAGTTTGCTTTTTTTAGTAATTTTCAAATTGAAGTTTTTTTTAAAATTTTCCCAATTTGTCAATTTGTATTTTTTCGTCATTTTTAAATTTTGAAAAGAATGTCAGATTGTAAATTTGAAATTTTGTCGGGTTTGGGTTATTTTTCGTCATTTCACATTGTAAAGTTATCATTTTGTCAGTTTTTTTTTTTTTTTCATTTACACAGTTTAAACAGTTTCATTTTTTTAATTTTGCTAGTTTTGGGCCCAGTTTGATATTTTTTATTTTGTCATTTTTGTAAATAACTTTTTTGGTCAGTTTCCCTTTTTTGGGTCATTTTCAAATGTCATTTTTTTTCTTTTTTCACATTTTTCATTTTTTTAAATTTTTGCTAGTTTTCGTGGGTTTTGATTTTTGAAGTCAGAATTGTCGTTTGGGCATTTTGTAAGGTTGTTTGTTTTAGTCATTTTATATTGTAAGTTTTGTCTTTTTGTCAGTTTTTTCTTTTCACATTTTTTTCAGTTTATTTGAAAAATTTGCTGTTTTCGTCATTTTGATATGTAATATTGTCGGGTTTGTCAATAACTTTTTTGTCAGTTTGCTTGATTTAGTCATTTTAAAATTGTTTTTTTTTCACTTTCACATTTCTTTTTGCCCAATTTTGCTATTTTTCTTTCATTTTTGGGTTTTTGTAAGAAGGGCAGATTGTCAATTGCTTTTTTGTCAGGTTGTTAGTTTTATTTTTTTTTTCATATTGTAATTTTTAAAATTTTGTCAGTTTTTCTTTTTTTCACAGTTTGCATTTTTATTTTTTTAAATTTTGTTAGTTTTCGTCAGTTTGAATATTGCCCCAGTTTTTCAAAATTTTTTTGTCAGTTTGCTTTTTTTTAGTCTTTTTAAAATTGAAATTTTTTCTTTTTCTCATTTTCCTTTTTGTAAATTTGCATTTTTCGTCAGTTTTTTTTTGTAAATGCAGTTTATAAAATTGTTTTTTGGGTCAGGTTTTTTATTTTAGTCATTTTCATTTTGTAATTAGAAAATTTGTCGGGTTTTCTTTTTCACAGTTTGAAATTTCCCTTTTTGTCAATTTGCTAGTTTTTCATTTTTGAATATTTTCTTTTGTCTTTAAATTTTTTGTCAGTTTGCTTGTTTTAGTCTTTTTTTAAATTTGGGTCAGTTTTTTTTTTTCCCCAGTTTAAAATTTTGTTCAATTTCCCATTTTTTCTTTCCGTTTTTTTTTTTTAAAAAATTCTGTTTGTCAATTGCATTTAGTCGGGTTTGTAAGTTTTAGTCTTTTTCATAGGGTAATTTTAAAATTTTTTGTCAGTTTTTCTTTTTCCCACATTTTGACATTTTCATTTTTTTAATTGCTAGTTTTCGTCAGGTTAAATTTTGGCAGAGGCCCCTTTAAACTTTTTGTCAGTTTGCTTTTTTTTAGTATTTTTAATTGTCATTTTTTTTTTTTTAACATTTTTAATTTTGAAAAATTTTCCCTTTTTTTTTTCGGTCAGTTTGTTTTTTTTAAAGGAATGCCCTGTTTGTCAATTGAATTTAGCCCAGGTTGTAATTTTTGTTTTTTTCCCATTTTGGGTAATTTTGGGCTTTTTTGTCAGATTTTCTTTTTTCACATTTTGACAGTTTCTTTTTTGTTAAATTTGCTATTTTGTCATTTTAAATTTTGTAAAGTTTGTCAAAAACCATTTTGTCATTTTTGTTTGTTTTAAAGTCTTTTTAAAATTGTCGTTTTTCACTTTCACATTTTCTTTTTGGGTAAATTTTTGGGGCTAGTTTTCCTCAGTTTGTTTTGGGTTTAGAATGTCAATTTTAAATTTGTTTTTGTCAGGTTGTTTTATTTTTTAGTCTTTTTCATATTGTAATTTGGTAATTTTGCCCATTTTTCATTTTCATTTTTGGGACATTTTTCATTTTTTTAAAATTTCCCTGGGTTTTCGTCCAGTTTCATTGTATTTTGGGCATTTGCCCAATAACATTTTGCCCAGTTTGTTTTTTTAAAGCCTTTTCAAATTGTCGTTTTTCATTTTCCAGTTTCATTTTGTAAATTTTTGCAAGTTTTCGCTGTTTGGATTTTGTTTTTAAGAATGTCCGATTGTCACTTGCATTTTTTCAGGTTTGTTATTTTTTATTTCATTTTCATATTGAATTTTTTTTAAGTTTTTCTTTTTCACGGGTTTTGAAAGTTTCTTTTTGTTCTTTTTGTAGTTTTGGGGTCAGTTTGATATTGTAATATTTTTTCAATTTGTCAATAACTTTTTGTCATTTTGCTTGTTTTAGTCATTTTAAAATTGTAATTTTTCTTTTTCACAGTTAATTTTGTAAATTTTGCTATTTTTTCCGTCGTTTGTTTTTTTGTAAGAAGGGTCAGATTGTCAATTGAAATTTTGCCCAGGTTGTTAGTTTCAGTCATTTCACTTTGGAAAATTTTATCATTTTTTTTCAGATTTTTCCTTTTCCCCGTTTGCGGGTTTCATTTTAAAAATTTGCTTGTTTCGTCAGTTTGAAATTTTATTGTCATTTTGGCCCCTAAAATTTTTGTCATTTTTGCTTTTAAGTCATTGGTCAAATTGTAATTTTTTCTTTTTCACATTTTCATTTTTTTAAATTTGCTAGTTTTCGAAAAGTTTGATTTTTTTAGGAATGTCAGATTGTCAATTGCGGGGGGGGGGGGGTCGGGGTTGTTAGTTTTATTTCATTTTTTTGAAAGGGTTTGAAAATTTTGTCATTTTTTCAATTTTACAGTTTGGAATTTTTTCCATTTTTGTTAATTTGCTAGTTTTCGTCAGTTTGATATTTTTATTTTTCAGTTTGCCCAATAACATTTTGCCCGTTGCTGTTTCAGTCATTTTAAATTTCATTTTTTTCATTTTCACAGATTCTTTTGAAAATTTTTAAGTTTCGTCGGGTTTGGGTTTTTGGGAAAAAAGGGAATTTGGTCAATTGCCCAATTGCATTTTGTCAGGTTGTTAGTTTCAGTCATTTTCATTTTTGTAAATTTTATCTTTTTGTCAGATTTTCATTTACACATTTTTTGACAGTTTCATTTTTTTTAATTTGGGGTTTTAGTTTTTCGTCATTTTGGATTTTTGTTATATTGCAGTTTGTAAAATAACATTTTGTCTTTTGCTTGTTTTAGTAAATTTAAAAATTGTCATTTTTTTAAAAATTTTAACATTTTTTTTTTTTTGTAAATTTGGGGTATTTTTCCCGGGTTTGAGGGGGTAAGAAGGGTCAGTTTGTCATTTTTTTGTGGGTTGTTTTGTTTTGCCCATTTTCTATTGAAGTTTGTCATTTTGTCGTTTTTTCCCTTTTCCCCTTTTAAACAGTTTCATTTTGTTTAATTTTTGCTGGGTTTTCTTTCAGTTTGATATTGTAAAAAATTGGGTCAAGTTTGTCAAAAACCTTTTGTCATTTTTGTTTGATTTAGTCATTTTCAAATTGTCATTTTTTAATTTAAACTTTCTTTTGGGGTTAATTTTTAGTTTTCTTTCATTTTTGAATTTTTTTCCCATTTTGTCAAAAAAGGGGGGGGGGCATTTGCGTTTTGGGCATTTTAAAATTGAAAGGTTTTTCTTTTTCACATTTTCTTTTTGTCAATTTGTATTTTTCGTCATTTGATTTTGTAAGAATGTCAGATTTTAAATTGTATTTTGTCAGGTTTTTTTAGTTTTATCATTTTAAATTTTGAAAGGGTTAGAAATTTTGCAGTTTTTAAATTTTAAAAAACATTTTACATTTTTCCATTTTGTTAATTTGCTATTTTTTCCGTCATTTTTAAATTTATTGTCATTTTTGTCAATAACATTTTGTCAGTTTGCTTGTTTTAGTCATTTTAAAATTGCAATTTTCATTTTAACAGTTTCATTTTTGTCAATTTGCTGTTTATCGTCAGTTTGATTTTGTTAGAAGGTCAGATTGTCAATTGCATTTGTCAGGTTGTTAGTTTAGTCATTTTCATATTGTAAGTTTTTCAGATTTTATTTCACAGTTGAAAGTTTCATTTTGTTATTTAGTTTCGTCAGTTTTATTATTGTAACATTGTCAATTTGTAAATAACATTTGTGAAGTTTGCTTGTTTTAGTCATTTCATTTTGTAAGTTTTTCATTTTCACAGTTTCATTTTGTCAATTTGCTAGTTTCGTCAGTTGATGTTGTCAAGAATGTCAGATTGTCAATTGGCATTTTGTCAGGTTGTAGTTCAGTCATTTTCACATTTGTAAAGTTATTCATTTGTCAGATTTTCATTCCACAGTTTGACAGATTCATTTTGTTAATTTGCTTGTTTCGTCAGTTTTTATAAGTATATTGTCAGTTTGTCTATAACATTTTGGTCGGTTTCCTTGTTTTAGTCATTTTTAAAAATTGTCAATTTTTCATTTTTAAAACAGTTTCATTTTGTCAATTTGCGAGTTTTTCGTCAGTTTGATTTTGTTAGAATGTCAGATTGTCATTGCATTTGTCAGGTTGTTAGTTTCAGTCATTTTCATATTGTAAGTTGTCATTTGTCAGAATTTTCATTTTCACAGTTTGACAGTTTCATTTGTTAATTTGCTTGTTTTCGTCAGATTGATATTGTAATATTGTCAGTTTGTCTATAACATTTGTCAGTTTGCTGTTTTAGTCATTTTCAAATGTCAGTTTTCATTTTCACAGTTCATTTTGTCAATTTGCTAGTTTCGTCAGTTGATTTTGTAAAGAATGTCAGCATTGCTTTGTATTGTCAGGTTGTAGTTTTAGACATTTTCATATTTGAAGTTTTCCATTTAGTCAGATTTCATTTTCACAGTTTGACAGTTTCATTTTGTTAAATGCTAGTTTTCGAGTCAGTTTGGAATATTGTGATATGGCAGTTTGTCAGTTTGTTTTAGTCATTTTCAAAATTGTCAGTTTTTCATTTCACAGTTTCATTTGGCAATTTGCTAGTTTTCGTCAAGTTTGATTTGTAAAGAATGTCAGGGTTACAATTGTATTTTGTTCAGGTTGTTAGTTTTAGTCATTTTCATATTGTAAGTATTAATTTTTCAGTTTTTCATTTTCACAGTTGACAGTTTCATTTGTTAATTTGCTAGTTTTCGTCAGTTTGAATATTGTTCAGTTTGTTCAATAACTTTTGTCAGTTTGCCTTGGTTTTTAGTATTTTAAATTGTCCAGTTTTTATTTTCATAGTTTCCTTTTGTCACTTTCCTAGTTTTCGTCAGTTTGTATTTTTTAAGAATGTCGTTTGTCAATTGCATTTAGCAGGTTGTAAGTTTTAGTCATTTTCATATTGTAAGTTTGTCATTTTGTCAGATTTTCATTTTCACAGTTGGAAAGTTTCATTTGTAATTTGCTAGTTTTCGTCCAGTTTGGAATATTGTCAGTTTGTCAATAACATTTTTGTCAGTTTGCTTGATTAGTCATTTTCAAAAAAGCTATCCCAGTTTTTCACTTTCACAGTTTCATTTTGTCAATTTGTTTTTTTCCTCAGTTTGATTTTGTTAGAATGTGCAAGAGATCATTGCATTTTATCAGGTGTTAATTTTAGTCATTTCATATGTAAAGTGGTAATTTTGTCAGTTTTCATTTACCTGTTTGACAGTTCATTTGTAATTTGCTAGGTTTTCGTCAGTTTACTATTGTAAATATTGTCAGTTTGTCAATAACATTTTGTCAGTTTGCTTTTTAGTTCATTTTCAAATTGTAAGCTTTTCTTTTTCACGGTTTACATTTTGTCAGTTTGCTAGTTTCGTCCGTTTGATTTTGCTAAGAATGTCAGATTGTCACATTGCAATTTTGTACAGGTTGTTAGTTTCAGCCATTTTCACATGTAAAGTTATCATTTGTCAGATTTTCATTTCCACAGTTAACAGTTTCATTTTGTTAATTTGCTAGTTTCGTCAGTTTGATATTGTAATATTGTCAGTTTGTCATACTTTTGCAGTTTGCTTGGATGTAGTCAATTTTCAACTTGTCAGTTTTTCACTTTACACAGTTTCATTTGTCAATTTGGTAGTTTTCGTGAGTTGTGTTTGTAAGAATGTCAGATTGTCAATTGCATTTTGTCAGGTTGTTAGTTTTAGTCATTCTCATATTGTAAGTTGTCAAATTTGTCAGTTTTTCATTTTCACAGTTGACAGTTCTTTTGTTAATTGGTTAGTTTTCGTCAGTTTGAATATTGTCAGTTTGCCCAATAAACTTTTTGTCAGTTTTGCTGTTTTAGTCATGTTCAAATTAAAGTTTTAATTACTCAGTTTCATTTTGTCAATTTGCTAGTTTTGGTCAGTGTGATTTGTAAGAATGGTCAGATTATCAAATGTATTTTGTCAGGTTTTAGTTTTAGTCAATGTTCATATTGTAGTTAGTAATTTGTCAGTTTTCTTTTTTCACGTTTGACAGTTTCATTTGTTAATTGATCGTTTTTCGTCAGTTTGAATATTGTCAGTTTGTCAATAACTTTTTTTCAGTTTTGCTGTGTTAGTCATTTTTAAATGTCAAGTTTTTTTATTTTCCACAGTTCATTGTCAATTCCTAGTTTTCGTCAGTTATGTATTTTTAAGAAGTCTGTTTGCAATTGCATTTAGTCAGGTTGTAAGTTTAGTCATTTTCCATATTGTAGTTTGTCATTTTGTCAGATTTTCAATTTTCACAGTTTGACAGTTTCATTTTGGTAATTTGCTAGTTTTCGCAGTTTGAATATTGTCAGTTTGTCAATAACATTTGTCAGTTTGCTTCTGTTTAAGTCATTTTTAAATTGTCAGTTTTTCATTTTCACAGTTTCATTTTGTCATTGCTAGTTTCGGCAGTTTGGATCTTTTAGGAATGTCGTTTGTTCAATTGCATTTGTTCAGTGTTGTTAGTTGTAGTCATTTTCATATTGTACAGTTTGTAATTTGTCAGTTTTCATTTACACAGTTTTACAGTTTCATTTTGTTAATTTGCTTGAATCGTCAGTTTGATATTGTAATATTGTCAGTTTGTCAATAACATTTTGTCAGTTTGATTGTTTTAGTCATTTCAAATTGTCAGTGATTCCATTTCACCAGTTTTCATTTGTCAATTTGCTAGTTTCGTCAGTTTGATTTGTAAGAATGTCAGATTGTCAATTGCATTTTGTCAGGTTGTTAGTTTTAGTCATTTTCATATTCGAGTAAAACTTTGTTATTGTAGTTTATCATTTTCACAGTTGACAGTTTCATTTGTTATTTACAGGTTTTCGTCAGTTTGATATTGAAATATTTGTCAGGTTTGTGCAATAACATTTTGTCAGTTGCTGGTTAGTCATTTTCAAATTGCAGTTTTTCATTTTCACAGTTTCATTTTGTCAATTTGCTAGTTTTCGTCAGTTTGATTTGTAAGAATTGGCAGATTGTTCAATCGCATTGTCTATAGGTTGTTAGTTTAGTCATTTTCATATTGTAAGTTGTCATTTGTCAGAGTTCATTTTCCACAGTTTTTACAGGTTTCATTTTGTTAATTTCTACGTTTTTTGTCAGATTTATATCTGTAAATATTGTCATTTTGTCAATAACATTTTGTCAGTTTCTTTTTTTAAGTTTTTTTTAAAATGAAGTTTTTTCATTTTCACAGTTTCATTTTGTCATTTTGCTAGTTTTGCGGTTTGATTTTGTAAGAATGTCAGATTGTCATGTTTTTTTGTCAGGTTTAGTTTAGTCATTTTCAATTGTAATTGTTTTTTTGTATTTTTTCATTTTACATTTTGAAATTTATTTTGTTAATTTGCTATTTTCGTCATTTGATATTGTTTATTGCCCGTGTTTTTTGTCTTTTGTTTTTAAGTCTTTTTTAAATTTGTCAGTTTTTCATTTTTAATTTTTCTTTTGTAATTTGCTAGTTTTCTCGTTTGATTTTGTAAAAAATTCCCGTTGGGGTCATTGCTTTTTTGTCAGGTTTTTTTTTTTGGTCATTTTCATATTGTAATTTTGTTTTTTGTCAGTTTTTCATTTTCACAGTTTGACAGGTTCTTTTTGTTAATTTGTTTGTTTTCGTCAGTTTGAAAAGTTTATTGTCAGTTTTTTATAACATTTTGTCTTTTTGTTTGTTTAGCATTTTAAATTGTAAGTTTTTTTTTATAGTTTCATTTTGTAAATTTGCTATTTTTTCGTCTTTGATTTTTTTAAAATGTCGATTTAAATTGCATTTTGTCAGGTTGTTTTTTTTAGTCATTTCATATTTAAGTTGTCTTTTTGTCAGATTTTCATTTTCCCTTTACATTTTCATTTTGTTAATTTTTGCTTGTTTTCGTCAGTTTATATTGTATATTTCAGTTTGTAAAACATTTTGTCAGTTTGCTTTTAAGTTTTTTTTAAAATTTGAATTTTTTCTTTTTCACAGTTTCATTTTGTCAATTTGCTATTTTTCGTCATTTGATTTTGAAAATGTCAATTGTCAATTTTGTCAGGTTTTATTTTTAGTCATTTTTATATTGTAAGTTTAATTTTGCTTTTTTTTCTTTTTTCAGTTTGGAGTTTTCATTTGTTAATTTGTTTGTTTTCGTCGTTTGATTTTGTTTATTGTCTTTGTCATAACATTTTTCAGTTTGTTTTTTTAATTTTTTAAAATTGTGTTTTTCATTTTCAATTTTCTTTTTTCAATTTGCAATTTTTTTGTATTTGTTTTTTGTCAGATTATATGTTTTGTCAGTTGTTTTTCGCATTTTCCTTGTTTTTGCTTTTTTCAATTTTCTTTTTTCCATTTACATTTTTATTTTTTTAATTTCTATTTTTGTCTTTTTTGATTTTGTGATATTTCAGTTTGTCAGTTTTGTTTGTCTTATAAAATTGTCATTTTTCATTTTCACAGTTTCATTTTGTAATTTTGCTGTTTTCGCAGTTTAAATATTGTAATATTGTCATTTGTCAATAACATTTTGTCATTTTTTGCTTTTTAGTTTTTTTCAAATTGTAGTTTTTCATTTTCACATTTTCATTTTTAAATTTGCTAGTTTTGGGCGTTTGTTTTTTTTAAAGAATTCGTTGTAAATTGCTTTTGTCAGGTTTTAGTTTTATTCTTTTTTCATATTGAATTTTGATTTTGTCAGTTTTTTTTTTAAAGTTTGAATTTTTCATTTTTTTAATTGCTAGTTTTCGCATTTTGATATTGTTATTGTCAGTTTTTTTTCATTTGTTTTAGCATTTTAAATTGTCAGTTTTATTTTACAGTTTCATTTGTCAATTTCTAGTTTTGCTTTGATTTTTAAGAATGTCGTTTGTCAATTGCTTTTTGTCGGGGTTGTTATTTTAGTTTTTTTCATTTGAAAGTTTTAAATTGCAGTTTTTTCTTTTTTCACTTTTTTACATTTCTTTTGTTAATTTGCTGTTTTGTAGATTGATATTTTTAATATTGTCTTTGTATAACTTTTTGTCATTTGCTTTTTTAAGTCTTTTTTAAATTGTATTTTTTCATTTTCCCGTTTCATTTTGTCAATTTGCTATTTTTCGTCTTTTTGATTTTGTAAGATGTCAAATTGTCAATTTTGCTTTTTTTGTCAGTTTTTATTTTACAGTCATTTTCATATTGTAATTTTTATAAATTTTGTCAGTTTTCTTTAAAGTTTTTAAGTTTTTCTTTTTGTTAATTTGCTTTGTTTTCGTAGTTGATTTGTAATTTTGTGTTTTTGCCCATTTTATTTTAAAAGTGTAAATTGTCAGTTTTTCATTTTTCCATTTTTTCATTTTGTAATTTGCTAGTTTTCGTCAGTTTGATATTGTTATTGTCGTTTGTAAATAACATTTTTCCTTTTTCTTTTTTTATTTTAAAATTTGTAGTTTTCTTTTTCCCAAAAACAGTTCTTTTTTTAATTCTTTTTCGTCAGTTAAAATTTTGTAAATTTTCAGTTTTTAAATCTTTTTGTCATTTTGTTTTTTAAGTTTTTTTTTTAAAATTGTATTTTTTTTCTTTTTCACAGTTTCATTTTGTTTTTTGCTATTTTCGCAGTTTGATTTTGTAAAATGTCAGTTGTCAGTGTTTTGCCCATCATTAGTTTTTCATTTTCAATTTATTGTAATTTTGCATTTTTTCATTTTTACATTGGGGAAGTTTCCATTTTTTTTGCTGTTTTGCCCATTTAATTTTGGGTTTTTATTTTTCAGTTTCAGTCATTTTTCGTTTGCTTTTTTTAAATTTTTTAAATTGTCAGTTCTTCATTTTTCGTTTTTTTTTGTCATTTCTATTTTTGGCCGGTTTTTTTTTAAGTGTCCTTTTGTTTTGCATTTTGTCGTTTGTTATTTTAGTCATTTTCATTTGTTTGTCTTTTTTAAATTTTTCATTTTCCATTTAAAAATTCTTTTTTTTAATTTGTTTGTTTTGGGCAGTTTGTATTTTTTGAGTTTGTTTAACTTTTTGTCATTTGGTTTAGTTTTTTTAAAAATTGAAAAGTTTCATTTTCCATTTTTCATTTTGTAATTTGCTATTTTTTGTAGTTTGATTTTTTAAATGTCTTTTGTAAATTCTTTTTTGTCGGGTTGTTTTTTGTCTTTTTTAATTTTTAAAAATTTTTATTTTAAATTTTTTTCATTTTCAATTTGCAGTTTCTTTTGTTAAATTTGCTTTTTTGTCTTTTTGTATTGTATTTGCATTTGAAAATAACTTTTTGTCAGTTTTTCTTTAACTTTTTTTTAAAAAAATTGTAATTTTTTTTTTTAAATTTTTATTTTTGTCATTTTGCATTTTTTTTGCATTTGATTTTTTTAAAATTAAATTGTAAATTTTTGCAGTCTTTATTTTAGATTTAATTTGTAAGTTTAAAAAATTTTTCGTCGTTTTTCATTTTACATTTTGGATGTTTCATTTTGTTTTTGCTAGTTTCTCAGTTTGATTTTTTTATTGCATTTTCATCTTTTTGTCAGTTTGTTTTTATTTATTTTTTCATTGTAGTTTTTCTTTTTCCAGTTTCATTTTTTTTTAAATTTTGCTGTTTTCGTCATTTTAATATTGTAATATTGTCTTTTTGTCAAAAACTTTTGTCGTTTGTTTGTTTATTTTTTTTTCAAATTGTAAGTTTTTTCATTTTCACGTTCATTTTGTCAATTTGCAAATTTTCGCATTTTGTTTTTGTAAAAATGTCAGATTTCAATTGCATTTTGTCAGGTTTTTTTTAGTCTTTCCAATTTGTTAATTTGTCTTTTTTCTTTTTTTTAAAATTTTTGAAGTTTTTTTTGTTAATTTCTAGTTTTCGTCAGTTTGATATTGATATTGTCGTTTGTCATTTTGTTTTAGTTTTTTAAATTGTCAGTTTTCATTTTACAGTTTCTTTGTCAATTTCTAGTTTTCGTCGTTTGATTTTAAAATGCGTTTTCATCTTTTTGTCAGTTTGTTTTTTGCCCTTTTAAAATTGTAATTTTTTTTTAAAATTTTTTCACATTTTTCATTTTGTAATTTGCTTTTTTTGGGCGTTTTGATTTTTTTGTCGTTTTGTATTCATTTTGTCATTTTGTTTTTTTAGTCATTTCAATTGTATTTTTTTCTTTTTTCAATTTTTTTTTAAATTTGCATTTTTCCTTTGTATTTTTTGTGTCGTTTGAATTGATTTTTGTCGGGTTGTTATTTTGTCATTTCTTTGTAAGTTTTAAATTGTTTTTTCATTTTCACGGTTTCATTTTTTTAATTTTTGCTAGTTTTTTTGTAAGTTGATTTGTAATTTCATTTGAAAAAATTTTTGCATTTTTTCTTTTTAATATTTTTAAATTGTCAGTTTTTCTTTTTTTCAGTTTTATTTTGTTATTTTTGCTAGTTTTCGTCGTTTGATTTTTGTAAATGTCAGTTTTGTCATTCATTTTGTCGGGGTTTGTTGTTAAATATTTTCAATTGAAAAGTTTTTTTTCATTTTTTTCACTTTTCCTTTTTGTTAATTTGTTTGGTTTTCGTCAGTTTTTTTGAATATTGTCAGTTTTCATTTTTTTTTTTTGTAGTAAATTGTTTTTTTTTCTTTTCACAGTTTCATTTTGTCATTTCTATTTTCGTAGTTTGATTTGAAATTTTTTTCGTTTTAAATTCTTTTTGTCATTGTTGTTTTAGTCATTTTCAAATTTTTTTTATTTTTTTTTCTTTTTTCCATTTTTCAGTTTTTTTTTTATTTCTGGGTTTTCGTCAGTTTGATATTGAAATATTGTCATTTTGCCATAACTTTTGTCAGTTTGTTTGTTTTATCATTTTCAATTGTAATTTTTTTATTTTACAGTTCATTTTGGTCAATTTGCTTTTTCGCATTTTGATTTTTTAAGTGTATTTTGTCAATTGCTTTTTGTAGGTTGTTAGTTTTAGTCATTTTTCCATATTGTAATTTTTGTCTTTTTGTAGATTTTCATTTTCACATTTTTTACAGTTTTCATTTGTTAATTTGCTAGTTTTTTTAAATTGTATTGTAATTTTGTCGTTTTTTTTTCAGTTTGTTTTTTGTCATTTTAAAATTTGTTTTTTTCTTTTTCACAGTTTCATTTTGTCAATTTGCTAGTTTTCGCAGTTGATTTTTTAAGAATGTCGTTTCAATTCATTTTGTCAGGTTTTATTTTGTCTTTTTTCATATTGTATTTTAATTTTTTTGTCATTTTTTTTCATTTTCACATTTGACATTTTCATTTTGTTAAATTTGCTAGTTTTTTTAAAATTGTATTGTAATATTGTCAGTTGTCAATAACTTTTGTCATTTGTTTTTATCTTTTTTAATTGTCAGTTTTTCTTTTTCACAGTTTTTTTTTTGTCTTTGCTAGTTTTCGTCGTTTGTTTTTTGTAAGAATGTCAGATTTCAATTGCTTTTGCGGTTGTTAGTTTCAGTCATTTTAAAACATTTTTAATTTTCATTTTGTCAGATTTTCATTTTTTTCACATTTTTTGACAGTTTTTTTTTTTAAAATTTGCTAGTTTTCGTAGTTTAATATGTAATATTGTCAGTTTGCAGTTTGTTTTTAGTCATTTAAAATTGTCGTTTTTTCATTTTTCACAGTTTATTTTGTAAATTTGCTATTTTTTCGAGTTTTTTTTTGTAAAAATGCAGAGTAAATTTTCTTTTTGTCAGGTTTTAGTTTTAGTCTTTTTCATATTGTTTTGTAAATTTTGCAGTTTTAATTTTTTTCGTTTGACAGTTTCATTTTTTAATTTCAGTTTTCGCATTTTGAATATTGTCAGTTTGTCAAAAACTTTTTGTCAGTTTGCTTTTTTTAGTCTTTTCAATTGTTTTTTTTCTTTTTCACATTTTTCATTTTGTCCATTTGCTAGTTTTCCGTTGGTTTATTTTGTAAGAATGTCCGATTTCAATTGCTTTTTTTAGTTGTTAGTTTTGTCATTTTCATTTTTGGAAGTTGTAATTTTGTCAGTTTTTTCATTTTCACAGTTTACAGTTTCATTTTTTTAAATTTGCTAGGTTTTTTTCATTTTGTATTGTAATATTTCAGTTTGTCAATAACATTTTGTCAGTTTGTTGTTTTAGTCTTTTTTAAATTGTATTTTTTCTTTTTCACATTTCCCATTTTGTCAATTTGCTAGTTTTCGGCTTTTTTGATTTTTAAGTGTCGTTTTAAATTTCTTTTGTCAGGTTGTTATTTTTAGGTTTTTCAATTAATTTTTTGTAATTTGTATTTTTTTCATTTTTACAGTTTGACTTTTTCTTTTTTTTTTAATTTTTTAAAAGTTTTTTTTAAGATTAATTTGAATTTGTCAGTTTGTAAAAACATTTTTGCATTTTGCTTGTTAAGTTTTTTTTAAAATTTTGTATTTTCATTTTCCTTTTTCATTTTTCAATTTGCAGTTTTTTTTTTGTTTTGAAAGGTTCGATTTTCAATTGCTTTTTGTCAGGTTGTTTTAGTCATTTTAAATTTTTAAAAATTTTCTTTTTTAAATTTTTCTTTTTCACTTTTTTCAGTTTTTTTTGTTTAATTTTGCTTTTTTGTCAGTTTTTATTTGAAATATTTCATTTGTATTTTTATTTTGTCCAAAAATTTTTTTTTTTTTACGTTTCTTTTTGTAATTTGCTAGTTTTCGTCAGTTTTTTTTGTAAAATGTCGATTGAAATTGCATTTTTCGGGGTTGTTAGTTTTAGTCATTTTCATATTGTAATTTGTATTTTGTCATTTTTTCTTTTTTCACAGTTTGACAGTTTCTTTTTGGGTTAATTTCTAGGTTTTCGTCAGTTTGTTTTGAATTTTGTCAGTTTGTAAAAACATTTTGTCAGTTTCTTGTTTTTAGTCATTTTAATTTTCTTTTTTTCTTTTTTCACAGTTTCATTTGTAAAATTTGCTAGTTTTCGCAGTTTGATTTTTAAAATGGTTGTCAATGCTTTTTGTTAGGTTGTTATTTTAGTCTTTTCATTTTGGTTTTTTGTATTTTTTCAGTTTTTCATTTTCAATTTTTACGTTTCTTTTTGTTAATTGCCGTTTTTTTAGATTGTATTGTAATATTGTAAATTTGTCAATACATTTTGTCTTTTTGCTTTTTTTAGTCATTTAAATTGTCAGTTTTCTTTTTTCACAGTTTCTTTTTGTTCATTTGCTAGTTTTCGTCTTTTTTATTTTGTAAGATGTCAATTTCAATTGCATTTTGTCAGGTTTTTTAGTTTCAGTCATTTCATATTGTAATTTTCCTTTTTTGTCAATTTTTATTTCACAGTTTAACAGATCATTTTTTTTAATTTGCTTGTTTTTCGTCGGGTTGTATTGTAAATTGTCAGTTTGTCAAAAACTTTTTGTCAGTTTGCTTGTTTTTTTTTTTAAATTGTAAAGTTTTTCTTTTTCCCTTTTTTCATTTTGTAATTTGCTAGTTTTCCGTTTGATTTTGTAAAAATTCAATTGTAAATGCTTTTGTCGGGTTTATTTTGGTCATTTTCATATTGTAATTTTTAATTTTGCAGTTTTTCTTTTTTACAGTTTGGAATTTTCATTTTGTTAAATTTTCTATTTTTCGTCGTTTGAATTGTTTATTTCTTTTGTCAAAACTTTTTTGTCAGTTTGCTTGTTTAAGTTTTTTTTAAATTTTAAGTTTTTCTTTTTTTACAGTTTCTTTTTGTCAATTTCTATTTTTTTCGTCGTTTGATTTTGTAAAAATTCCCATTGTCCTTGCATTTTGTGGGTTTTTTTTTTTAGTCATTTTCATATTGTAAGTTTGTCTTTTGTCAGATTTTCATTTTCACATTTTAATTTTCTTTTTTTAAATTTGCGTTTTTTTCGTTGAAAATTTTAATTTTCAGTTTTTTTATAACTTTTGTCAGTTTGCTTGTTTAGTCATTTTCAAATTGTAGTTCTTTTCAAGTTTCTTTTTGTCATTTCTAGTTTTCGTCAGTTTGTTTTGTAAATGTCAATTTCATTGCATTTTGTCAGGTTGTTAGTTTCAGTCATTTCAATTAAAAAGTTGTCTTTTTTGTCAATTTTCTTTTCACAGTTTACTTTTTCTTTTTGTTAATTTGTTTGTTTTCGTCAGTTTATATTGAAATATTGTCAGTTTGTCATAACATTTTGTCAGTTTGCTTGTTAAGTTTTTTTCAAATTGAAAGTTTTTCTTTTTCACATTTTTTCTTTTGTCAATTTGCTATTTTTCCCAGTTTGATTTTGAAAGAATTCAGATTGTCAATTTTTTGTCAGGTTTTAGTTTTATCATTTTCATATTGTAAGTTGTATTTTGTCAGTTTTCATTTTACATTTTTGATTTCATTTTGTTAATTTTGTTTGTTTTCGTCAGTTGAAAAATGTTTATTGTCAGTTTTTTATAACTTTTTTGTCATTTTTTGCTTGTTTGTTTTTTTTAAAATTGTAAGTTTTTTTTTGCACAGTTTCATTTTGTCAATTTGCTAGTTTTCGCGTTTTTTTTTTAGAATGTCGATTGTCCATTGATTTTTCGGGTTGTTAGTTTGTCTTTTCATATTGAAAAGTTGTCTTTTTGTCGTTTTCTTTTTCACATTTTTTACAGTTCATTTTGTTAATTTGCTTTTTTCTTTTCAGTTTGAATTAAAAATTTTGTCAGTTGTAATAACATTTTGTCATTTGCTTGTTTTAGCTTTTTAAAATTGTATTTTTTCGTTTTCATAGTTTTTTTTTGTCAATTTGCTATTTTTTTCGTCATTTTTGATTTTGTAAGATGTCAGATTTAATTGCATTTTGCGGGTTGTTAGTTTCATCTTTTTTCATATTGTAAATTTTTTTTTGTCATTTTGTCAGTTTTTCATTTTCACAGTTTAACAGTTCATTTGTTAATTTGCTTGTTTTCGTCGGGTTGATATTTATATTGTCATTTTTGTAATAACATTTTGCCCGTTTGCTTGTTTTGTTTTTTTCAAATTGTAATTTTTCTTTTCACATTTTCTTTTGTCAATTTGCAGTTTTCGCATTTTTGATTTTGAAGAATTCAGATTGTTCATTTTTGTCGGGTTTTAGTTTTAGCTTTTTCCTATTGAAAGTTGTATTTTTCATTTTTCTTTTTTTACATTTTGGGAAGTTTCATTTTGTTAATTTCTGTTTTCGTCAGTTTGAAAATTGTTTATTGTCAGTTGATAAATTTTGTCAGTTTGTTTTGTTAAGTCTTTTTTAATTGTAGTTTTTCTTTTTTACATTTTCTTTTTTGTCTTTGCTAGTTTTCGTCTTTTGTTTTTGTAAAATGGATTGTCATTGTTTTTTGCAGGTTGTTATTTTTAGTCTTTTTCTTTTGAAAATTTTGTCATTTTGTCAGATTTTCATTTTCACATTTTTTACAGTTCATTTTGTTAATTTGCTTTTTTTTTAATTTTGAAAATTTATATTGTCAGTTTTTTATAAATTTTGTCAGTTTGCTTGTTTAGTCATTTTCAAATTTAAGTTTCTTTTCAATTTTTCTTTTTGGGGCAATTTGCTATTTTTTCGTCATTTGTTTTTGTAGAATTCAATTTAAATTTGCATTTGTCGGGTTGTTATTTTCAGTCTTTTTCATATTGTAAAGTTGTCATTTTGTCGATTTTCATTTCCACAGTTTACGTTTTCTTTTGTTAAATTTTCTTGTTTTCGTGTTTATTTTGAAATATTGTCAGTTTGTCAAAAACATTTTGTCATTTTGCTGTTAATTTTTTTAAAATTTGAAATTTTTTCTTTTTTCACAGTTTCATTTTGTCAATTTGCAAAATTTTTTGGGGGAGTTTGTATTTTTTTAGGATGTTTTTGTAAAATTTTCATTTTTGGGTTTATTTTGTCATTTTCATTTTTAAGTTTGAAATTTTGTCAGTTTTTCTTTTTTTTTTCCCAGTTTGCATTTTCATTTTTTTAATTTGCTGTTTTTTTTAAATTGATATTGTAATTTTCATTTTGTCAATCTTTTTTGTCTTTTTGTTTTTAAGTCATTTTTAAATTGTCATTTTATTTTACATTTCATTTTGTAATTTTTGTATTTTGTCTTTTTATTTTGTAAAAATTAAATTGTATTGCTTTTTTGTCGGGTTGTTTAGTTAAGTCATTTTATATTAAAAAGTTTCTTTGCAGTTTTCATTTAACTTTTACAGTTTCTTTTTTGTTTTTTTGCTGTTTTCGTCAGTTTGATTTTAAATATTGTCAGTTTGTCATTTTTATTTTAGTCGGTAAATTGTCGTTTTTCTTTTTCACAGTTTCTTTTTTGTAATTTGCTTTTTTCGCAGTTTGATTTTTGTAATTTTGTCATTTTTGTCAAACTTTTTTGTCATTTTGCTTTTTTTAGTTTTTTAAAATTGTATTTTCATTTCACGTTTCATTTTGTCATTTGCTAGTTTTCGATTTTTGATTTTTAAAATGTCCGTTGTCAATTGCTTTTGTCAGGTTGTTATTTTAGTCATTTTCATTTGATTTGTTTTTTTTGTCAGTTTTCTTTTCACATTTTTTTGCAGTTTCTTTTTGTTAAATTTCTATTTTTTTAGTTTGATTTTGAAATATTGCAGTTTGTAATAACATTTGTCATTTGCTTTTTTTTATCTTTTAAATTGTCTTTTTTTTCTTTTTCACATTTTCTTTTGTCATTTCTAGTTTTCGCCCGTTTGATTTTGTAAAATGTCAGTTGTAATGCATTTTTTTGGGTTTTTGTTAGTTTTTTGTCTTTTTTCATTTTTAAAGTTTTCATTTTTCGTTTTTCTTTTTCCAGTTTTTTACAGTTTTTCATTTTGGTTAAATTTTTTTCTATTTTTTTTTTCAGATTGTTTGTATATTGTCAGTTGTCAAAAACTTTTTGTCAGTTTGCTTGTTTAGTCATTTTCAAATGTCAGTTTTCATTTTCACAGTTTCTTTTGTAAATTTGCTAGTTTTCGTCATTTGTTTTTTGTAAATGTCAGATTTAAATTGCATTTTGTCATTGTTAGTTTTAGTCATTCATATTGAAATTTTTGTATTTTGTCTTTTTTTCATTTTCACAGTTTAAACAGTTCTTTTTGTTAATTTTTTTTTTTTTCGTCGGTTTATATTAAAATATTGTCATTTTTGTAAATAACATTTGTCATTTTGTTTTTTTTTAAGTTTTTTTAAAAATTGAAAAAGTTTTTCATTTTCACATTTCTTTTTGCCCCAATTTGCTAGTTTTCGCTTTTTGATTTTGTAAGAATGCAATTGTCAATGCTTTTTTGTAGGTTTATTTTTAGTCATTTTCTATTGTAATTTTGTAATTTTGTCAGTTTTTTCTTTTTTACATTTTAATTTTTCATTTTGTTAATTGCTAGTTTTTCAGTTTTGATATTGTTTTTGTCATTTTGTCATAACATTTTGTCAGTTTCTTTTTTTAAGTCATTTTTAAATTTGTCAGTTTTCTTTTTTACGTTTCTTTTTTTAAATTTGCTAGTTTTCGTCGTTTGATTTTGTAAGAATGCCCCGATTTCATTGCTTTTTGTCGGGTTTGTTATTTTTTAGTCTTTTTCATATTGTAATTTTGTCATTTTGTCAGTTTTTATTTTCACATTTTACAGTTTCTTTTTTTAAATTTGCTTGTTTTCGTCAGTTGATATGTTAATTGTCGTTTTTTAAAATTTTGTCAGTTTGTTGTTTAGTTTTTTTAAAATTTGAAAGTTTCATTTTCACAGTTTCTTTTTTGCCCAATTTGCTATTTTCGCATTTTGATTTTTTTAAATGTCAGATTGCCCATTGTTTTTTTGTCAGGTTTTAGTTTAGTCATTTTCTATTGAAAAGTTTATTTTGTCAGTTTTCATTTTACAGTTAATTTCATTTTTTAATTTTGCTTTTTTTTCGTCAGTTTGATATTGTTTTTGTCATTTGTCAAAACATTTTTGTCGTTTGCTTTTAAGTTTTTTTTAAATTTAAATTTTTTCATTTTACAGTTTCTTTTTGTAAATTTGCTATTTTCGTATTTTTGTTTTTTGTAAAAATGTCGATTGTCAATTTTGTCAGGTTGTTAGTTTTTAGTCTTTTTTCATTTTTAAATTTTTGTCTTTTTGTCAGATTTTAATTTTCACATTTTTGACAATTCTTTTTGTTAATTTGCTTTTTTTTCGTCAGATTGATAATTTATATTGTCGTTTGTGTATAACATTTTGTCAGTTTGCTTTTTATATCATTTTAAAATTGAAAGTTTCTTTTTCACAGTTTCTTTTTGTCAATTTGCTAGTTTTCTCATTTTTGATTTTGTTAAATGTCAATTGTCAATTGCTTTTTGTCAGGTTTTAGTTTCAGTCATTTTCATATTGTAAATTTTTCATTTTGTCAGTTTTTTCATTTTCCATTTTTACATTTTTCATTTTGTTAATTTCTGTTTTTTTCAGTTATATTGTAATATTGTCAGTTGTCAATAACATTTTGTCAGTTGCTTGTTTTTTTTTTAAATTGTATTTTTCATTTTCACGTTTCTTTTTGTCAATTTGCTATTTTCGTCATTTTTTGATTTTGTAAGATGTCAGATTTTTTTCATTGATTTTTGTCATTTTTATTTTTCAGTCATTTCATTTTAAGTTGCTTTTTTGTAATTTTTTTTTCCAGTTTAAAGTTTTTCATTTTGTTAATTTTGTTTTGTTTTTATTTTTTATTGTAATTTTTGTCATTTTGGGTCAATCTTTTGTCAGTTTGTTTTTAAAAAGTTTTTTAAAATTGTAGTTTTTTTTTTCACATTTTCATTTTTGTAATTTTTGCATTTTGGCAGTTTTATTTTAAAAGTTGTTTTCATTGTTTTTGCGGGTTTTTTTTTGGGGTATTTTATATTGTAAGTTTGAAAAATTTTTTTTCCTTTTTTCTTTTCACATTTTTACATTTTCATTTTGTTAATTTGCTAGTTTTTTTAGTTGATTTGTAATTTTGTCATTTTCAATCATTTTGTCAGTTTTGTTGTTTATCTTTTTAAATTGGTCAGTTTTTCATTTTCACATTTTCATTTTTAATTTGCTTTTTTCGTCGTTTATTTTGTAAAATGTCAGTTTTCATTCTTTTGTCTTTTTTGTTGTTAAGTTTTTTCAAATTGTAAGTTTTTCTTTTTTCATTTTTTCATTTCACATTTTTTCAGTTTATTTTTTAATTTCTTTTTTTGTCATTTGATTTAAAAATTTGTATTTTTGTCATTTATTTAAGTGAAAATTTCTTTTTTCATTTTCACAGTTTCTTTTTGGTAATTTGCTAGTTTTTAGTTTTGTATTGTAATATTTCTTTGTAATAACATTTTGTCATTTGTTTTTTTTAGTCTTTTAATGTCATTATTCATTTTAACAGTTTTCTTTTTGGGTCAATTTGCTAGTTTTTGTCGTTTTTTTTGTAAGAATGTCAGATTTTAAATTCATTTTGTCATTGTTAATTTTTTTTGTCTTTTAATTGTAAGTTTGTTATTTTGTCAGTTTTCATTTTCCATTTACAGTTTCATTTTTTTTAATTTCTAGTTTTCGTCATTTTGAATTGAAATATTGTCAGTTTTCAAAAACCTTTGTCATTTTTCTTGTTTTAGTCTTTTCAAATTGTCATTTTTTTCATTTTCCATTTTTCTTTTTGTCATTTTGCTTTTTTTCGTCAGTTTTTTGTAAAATGTCGTTGTCAATGCATTTTTTTTGGTTGTTATTTTTCATTTTCATATTGTAAGTTTGTCTTTTGTCAGTTTTCATTTTCACATTTTTTACAGTTTTCATTTTGTTAATTTCTAGTTTTTTTCGTTTGATTTGTTTTTGCCATTTTAAATACATTTTGTCAGTTTGCTTGTTTTATCTTTAAAAATTGTATTTTCTTTTTCACAGTTTCTTTTGTAATTTGCTTTTTTTCTCAGTTTGTTTTGTAATTGTCAGTTTTTTTTGCATTTTTAGGTTGTTATTTTTTGTCATTTCATATGAATTTTGTCTTTTTGTCAGTTTTCTTTTCACATTTAAAAACAGTTCATTTTTTTTAATTTCTTTTTTTTTCGGGTTGTTATTGTAATATTGTCTTTTTGTCTAATACATTTTGTCAGTTTGCTTGTTTAGAAAAAGGGGTAGTTTTTCATTTTCAAGTTTTCTTTTTTGTCAATTTGTATTTTCGCAGTTTATTTTGTAAGAATGTCGATTTCAATTGCTTTTGTCAGGTTTAGTTTTAGTCTTTTTCATTTTTTAAAGTTGTAATTTTGTCATTTTCTTTTTCAGTTTAAAGTTCTTTTGTTATTTGCTGTTTTCGTCAGTTTGATATTGTTTTGTCATTGTCATAAATTTTGTCAGTTTGCTTTTTAAGTTTTTTTAAATTGTATTTTTTTTTTTTACGTTTCTTTTTTGTAAATTTGCTATTTTTTGGGGGGGCATTTGTTTTTTTGTAAGAATGTCAATTGTCAATTTTTTTGTTTATTTTAGCATTTTCAATTGTAATTTGTATTTTGTCATTTTTTCATTTTACATTTTTGAAATTTTCATTTTGTTAATTTTTTTGTTTTTGTCAGTTTGATTTTGTTATTGTCATTTTGTCAAAAACTTTTTGTATTTGCTTGTTAAGTTTTTTAAATTGTAATTTTTCATTTTTACAGTTTCTTTTGCAAATTTGCTATTTTCGTCAGTTTGATTTTGTAAGAAGTCAGTTTGTCAATTTTGTCATTTGTTAGTTTTAGTCTTTTTTCATATTGTAATTTTGGTCATTTTGTCGATTTTCTTTTTCACAGTTTGACAGATTCATTTTTTTAAATTTGCTTGTTTTGTAATTTGAAAATGTTATATTGTCTTTTGTATAACATTTTGTCGTTTGCTTTTAAGTTTTTAAAAATTGTAAGTTTCATTTTACATTTCATTTTGTAAATTTGCTAGTTTTCGTCAGTTTGATTTTTTTAAAGGGTCAGATTGCCCAATTTTTTGTCGGGTTTTGTTATTTTTATCTTTTTTCAATGAAAAGTTGTCATTTTGTGAGATTTTCTTTTTCACAGTTTTACAGTTTCATTTTGTTAATTTGCTGTTTTTTTTCGATTGATATTGTTTTTGTAAATTGTATAACATTTTGTCTTTTTGCTTGTTTTAGTCTTTTAAATTTATTTTTTCTTTTTTCACAGTTTCTTTTTGTCTTTGCAGTTTCGTCAGTTTGATTTTGAGATGTCATTCAATTGCTTTTGTCAGGTTTTTATTTTTCAGTCATTTCAATTGTAATTGTCATTTTGTCAGATTTTCATTTTCACATTTTTTAACATTTTCTTTTTTGTTAATTTGTTTGTTTTTTTCAGTTGATATTGTAATATTGTCGTTTTGTCATAACATTTTGTCATTTTGCTTTTTTAATTTTTTTTTAAAATTGTAAGTTTTTCATTTTCACAGTTTCATTTTGTAAAATTTGCTGTTTTCGCATTTTTGATTTTGTAAGATGTCAGATTTAAAGTGCTTTTTGTGGGTTTTATTTTTTAGTCTTTTTCCCTATTGAAAAGTTGTAATTTTGTCAGTTTTTTAAATTTTACAGTTTAAGTTTCATTTTTTTAAATTTGCTGTTTTCGTCGGGTTTGATTTGTTTTTTGTCGTTGTCATAACTTTTGTCAGTTTGCTTGTTTAAGTTTTTTTAAATTTGTTTTCATTTTACATTTTCTTTTGTAAATTTGCTAGTTTTCGCGTTTTTTTTGAAAGATGCCCGTTGCCCATTGCATTTGTCAGGTTTTTATTTTTAGTCTTTTTCATATTGTAAGTTTGTATTTTGTAAATTTTTCTTTTTTACAGTTTGAAGTTCATTTTGTTAAATTTTGGGGGGGTTTTCGTAAATTGATATTTTTTTTGTCATTTTGTATAACTTTTGTCTTTTGCTTGTTTAGTCATTTTAAATTGTAAGTTTCATTTTACAGTTTCATTTTAAATTTTGCTGTTTTCGTCGTTTGATTTTTTTAGAATGTCGATTGTCATTGCATTTTGTCAGGTTGTTAGTTTCAGTCATTTTCATATTGAAAAGTTGTCATTTTGTCAGATTTTCATTTCACAGTTTGACATTTTTCATTTTGTTAATTTGCTTGTTTTCGTCAGTTTTGATATTGTAATATTGTCATTTTTGTAAAACATTTTGTCATTTTTGCTTTTAAGTTTTTTTAAATTGTAATTTTTCATTTTCACATTTTTTCATTTTTAAATTGCTAGTTTTCGTCAGTTTGATTTGTAAAATGTCAGATTGTCAATTTTTTGTCGGGTGTTATTTTTGTCATTTTCATATTTTTTTGAAATTTGTCAGTTTTTCATTTTACAGTTTGGAGTTTCATTTTGTTTTTTTTGCTTTTTTCTCAGTTTGATATTTGTTTATTGTCGTTTGCCCATAACATTTTGTCATTTTGCTTTTTATTTTTTTTAAATTGTAATTTTTTTCTTTTTTACAGTTTATTTTTTCATTTTGTAATTTTCTAGTTTGATTTTGAAAATTTTTTAATTGTCAGTTTTTGTCATTTTTTTCATTTTCTTTTATTTAATTTCATTTTGAGTTTTTTTTAAATTTTACAGTTTCTTTTTGTTAATTTGTTTGTTTTTCGTCGTTTATATTGAAAATTTTGTCATTTTTTAAATAACATTTTGTCATTTTGCTTGTTAAGTTTTTTTAAAAATTGTAATTTTTTTCTTTTTCACGTTTCATTTTGTCAATTTGCTATTTTCGTCAGTTTGTTTTTTGTAAGAATGTCAGATTGTCATTGCATTTTGTCAGGTGTTATTTTTAGTCATTTTCATTTTGTAAATTTCTTTTTGTCAGATTTTCTTTTTCACATTTTTACATTTTTTCATTTTGTTAATTTTGCTTGTTTTCCAGTTTGATAAAATATTGTCATTTTGTCATAACTTTTTTGTCTTTTTTGCTTTTTTAGTTTTTAAAATTGTAGTTTTTTCATTTTCACAGTTTCTTTTTGTAAATTTTGCTAGTTTTCGTCAGTTTGTTTTTGTAAAATGTCAGATTGTCATTGCATTTTGCGGGTTGTTAGTTTTAGTCTTTTTCTATTTTTTAATTTTTCATTTTGCAGATTTCTTTTTCAATTTTTTTAAGTTTCATTTTTTTTAAAATTTGTTGTTTTCGTCAGTTTGATATTTTAATTTTTTGCCCTTTTTGTCATTTTGTTTTAGTCATTTTAAAAATTGTCAGTTTTTCATTTCCATTTTTTCATTTTTATTTGCTAGTTTCGTCAGTTTATTTTGTAAAAATGTCAATTGCAATTCATTTTTCAGGTTTTAGTTTTAGTTTTTTCATATTGTAAGTTTTTTTTTATTTTGTCAGTTTTCATTTTCACAGTTTGAATTTCATTTTTTTAAAATTTCTAGGTTTTCGTCAGTTTGATATTAAATATTTTTTTTTAAAATTTTTGGGTCATTTGTTTTTTAGTCTTTTTTCAAATGTCATTTTTTTCATTTTCACAGTTTCATTTTGTCAATTTGCTAGTTTTCGTCAGTTTGATTTTGTAAGAATGTCAGATTGTCAATTGCATTTTGTCAGGTTGTTAGTTTTAGTCATTTTCATATTGTAAGTTGTCATTTTGTCAGTTTTTCATTTTCACAGTTTGACAGTTTCATTTTGTTAATTTGCTTGTTTTCGTCAGTTTGATATTGTAATATTGTCAGTTTGTCAATAACATTTTGTCAGTTTGCTTGTTTAAGTTTTTTTCAAATTGTAAGTTTTTCATTTTTTACAGTTTCATTTTGTCGAGGATTTCTCTTCCACTATTACCTTTGATCAAGCAAAGGTTCTTGACATTAGACAATTATATATTAAAAATATTCTCCTCTTTATTCATAAAAATCTCAAGGACTTTAAACAGCTGAATGTGTCTGATTCACGCTCTAATACTAGGCTTTCAACCAGACATGGATTATTCCTACCTAGGAAAAACACGCGTCTGGGTCAAAGACATATTTCTTTTCTAGGACCCTTAATTCATAATACCTTGCCTGAAAAATGTTTCGTTTCTTCTCTATGTTCTTTTAAAAATAACGTGAAGAAATGGCTCTTTGAAAAGGGGATTAAATAACAATAATAATGCCCAATCTGTTCTAGCCTATTACTTGTCAACTTAGTCTCAAGGCTAAATTTTATTATAAAAATTCCTTTGTCTATCTCTTTAGTTTAGTTTAGTTTAGTTTAGTTTAGTTTTAAGAATTTTACCATATAAATTGCTTCCTTGCATAAATATATTTTATTTTTATTTTATTTATTTCTTTCTTATTTTTTCATGTTGTACAAACTACTATTAATTTAAACTCTATCTTTGCTAACATCTTGTAATTGTTTTAAATTAAACATGTATTATAACTGCCCACACACGAGCACTGTGCTTATGTGGGCTTCTCTCGACTATTCTCTTCTCTTGTTTGTTTATGTACCAATTGTATTTATTTTCTTGAGAATAAAATTTTTTCTGAATCTGAATCTGAATCTGAATATTGCACAGAATGTACTGTTTGCACAGTTTTTCAGTTTGCCAGTATCTCAATTACATTTTGACAGTTTCGTTTTGTCAATTTGCTAGTTTTCGTCAGTTACATAATGTGAGTTTGTCATTTTGTCAATTACGTTATGTTAGTTTTAGTTCAGATTACACATATTACGCATAATGCACAGTGTGTATGTGCACAGTTTGTCAGAGTTCACAAGTGCGCAGAATACACTTTACACATATTACGCAGAATGCACAGTGTGTATGTGCACAGTTTGTCAGAGTCCACAAGTGCGCAGAATGCACAGTTTGTCAATTTTTCTGATTGCACATATTACATAGAATGCAGTGTGCACTATTTTCAGTTTGTCAGTTTGTTAAATTGCACATATTGCGCATAATACACAAAATGAACAGTTCGTCAATTTGTCAGTTTGTCAATTACATGTTGTTAATTTGTTAGTATTAGTCTTTTTCATATTGTCAGTTTGTAATTTTGTATTTTTAATTTTCACAGTTTGACAGTTTAATTTTGTTTATTTGCTAGTTTTCGTCGGTTTCAAATTGTATGAATGTAAGTTTGTCAATTACATTTTGGTAGTTTGTTAGTTTTAGTTTTAGATTACACATATTTCACAGATTGCGCAGTTTGTCAGTTTGTCAGATTGTCAGATTGAACATATTGCACAGAATGCACAGTTTGCACAGTTTGTCAGGCTGTCATTTTTTTCGTTTTCACAGTATGAAGGTTTATTTTGTCATTTTGCTAGTTTTAGTCAGTTTCATACTGTCAGTTTGTCAGTTTGTCAAATTAATTTTGTCAGTTTGTCATTTTAATTTTGTACTTGTACTTGTTGTTGATGTACTTGTTGTACTTGTTGTTGTACTTGTTATTGTTGTACTTGTACTTGTTTTTGAACTTGTTGTTGTAGTTGTTGTTTGACAGTTTCATTTTGTCTATTTGCTAGTTTTCTTCAGTTTCATATTGTATGAATTACAGTCTGTCAAATTCTTTTGTCAGTTTGTCATTTTCATTTTGTACTTGTTTTACTTGTTGTTGTTTTTGTTGTTGTTGTTGTTGTTGTTGTTGTTGTTGTTTGACAGTTTCAAATTGTCAATTTGTTCGTTTTTGTCAGTTTTATATTGTCAGTGGAACGTTGCTTTACAAAGCCGTGCTGCTCGGGGACTATGTACTTCTTAAGATGATTGTAGAGTCGATTATGAATTATTCTCTCAAAAACTTTGGAAAATGTAGAGAGTAATGAAATTGGTCTGTAATTTGTAACATTATGCTTATTTCCTTTTTTGTGAACAAGTGTTATTATTCCATGCTTCCATCTAGTAGGGAAGACTCCAATATTTATAGGAGAATTGAAAATAATTGTGAGAGGCTCAGCAAGCGATCTTCTACAGTGTTTAATTACATTCAGTGGAATCTTATCAGATCCGGGAGATTTTCCTGTTTTTTAATTTTTCAAACACTCTTCGACCTCTCGACGTGATATTTTGAAATAGCATAAACTATCCGAAGATACGTCAGGAAACGGGGAAACGGGGTTGATGTTTCGGGATGGGCTGTTGGAATGTAGTTTTAAAAAAGTCTGAAAACAACTGGCTGCAAGTGGCGCTGCTGTTTGCTTTATTGCCATTAAATTCAACCTCAATGGGAATGCGTCGCGATCTAGTTTTATGTCGCACATAAAGAAGTCCAAAGGCCCGAACGATTTTCATATAAAGAAGAGTCTATTTTCATTAAATACCGTTTGTGTTTGAGGCATTTAAGTTTTTTAAAATTTGCACGCTTTAACTTGAATTCGGCCTTAATATTGTCAAATCCCGTGTTTTTCTTAAGCTTATGACACCGGTTTTTCTCCTTTAGACCTTAGAACTGACAAAAATAATTTGACAAACTGACAATATGAAACTGACTAAAACTAGCAGAGTGACAACATGACACTGTCATACTGTGCAAATGAAAAAATGACAAACAGACAGTAAGAAAATGACTAAAACTTACAAACAGACAATATGAAACTGACAAAAACTAGCAAATTGGCAAAATAAACCGTCATACTGTGAAAACGACCAAATGACAAACTGACAAACTGTGCAAACTGTGCATTCTGTGCAATATGTTCAATCTGACAATCTGACAAACTGACAAATTGTGTAAACTGAGCATTTTGCGCAATATGTGCAAACTGTCAAACGGACAAACAGACAAACTACGCAATCTGTGCATTCTGTGAAATATGTGTAGTCGAATACTAAAACTAACAAACTAACAACATGTAATTGACAAACTTACATTCACAATAAGAAACTGACCAAAACTAGCAAATAGACAATATTAAACTGTCAAACTGACAATATGAAAGTGACTAATACTAACAAACTGACAAAATGTAATTGCATATTGGTCTCTTCAGACTGATTCCATCCCCCACACCTTCGCCACTTATATGTGCCGAGTGTGTGTGGGAATGGCCCTGTCGGTGACGTCCAAGAGGCCGCGGGGAAGTGGCGCCTAAATTCGGCGTCATAACTCACACCCTTTTTATTAAAGGAAAATACCTACACATTTCAATTTAAACCATTTTTCAATTTATTATTTTTTGGAGGTTTAGATCGAAATGGACTGGGCTCATTTTGTTATCAGTTACTTGATCACGGATGTCTGTTTAAAATTTTAGCTCAATCTATTTGGCCATTCGGCCGTATGGGACCGGTGTAGCAGTTACTGGATACCCCCGGGATGGAATACCCCCCGGTATCCCAGCTCTAGGGATGGGATACCCCCCCGGTATCCTAGCCCTAGGGCTGGAGTACCCCACGCAGGGATGGAATACCCCCCACGATATAACGTGTAATGAGACGAAAAGGGGGTACTTGGTCCCTAGGGATGGAATACTCCCCACGATTATAACGTGTATAAATGGACAGAAGGAGAAGGGGGTACTTGGTTCCTAGGGATGGGATACCCCCTACGATATAACGTTTATAAAGACAAAAGGGGTTTACTTGGTCCAGGGATCAAATACTCCATTTCGTCTTTTTACGCGACATATCATGGGCGTATTCCATCCCTGGAGACAAAGTACCCCCATTTGTCTTATTACACGTTATATCGTAAGGGGTTAATCAATCCCTAGGGGCCAAGTCCCCTTCTTTCTCTTTATACACGTAATATCATGGGGGGTATCCATCCCTAGGGACCAAGTACCCCTTCTGTCTTTATACACGTAATATCTGGGAGGTATCCACCCTAGGGACCAAGTACCCCCTTTTGTCTCATTACACGTTATATCGAGGGGGGTATTCCATCCCTGCGAGGGGTACTCCAGCCCTAGGGCTAGGATACCGGGGGGGTATCCCATCCCTAGAGCTGGGTTACCGGGGGTATCTCATCCCTAGAGCTGGGATACCGGGGGGTATTCCATCCCGGGGGTATCCAGTCCCTGCTACACCGGACAAACAAACAAACAGACATTTAACATTAAACATTCAACATACAGAAAAATCACGACCAAGGCCCGTTCGACTTGCGTTGAGACTACGTTCGCTGCGCTCACTCGTCTAATTATTAATAAATAAAACTGAGTAATCATTTCCCTTATTTTAGTTGAATGATAACTTCTCAAAATGTCCTGAAGTCCACCGCTACGCAACGTAATTAGTCCCTCCCCCCCCCACAGCCCCTTCCCGAAAACCACCACAACGCGTATGTGTAGCCTACCATGTGCAACGATCATTGGGTCTCACTGGAATATCATGACGGCGGAGGGGGGCAAACTCATAGTCGTGACTACGAGTAATGTATTTGCTGCCCACATGGCGGCCTCGCAGCCCCCTGAGACGCAGACTGCAGGTCACTCAGTGTATGTTCACACATTTCAATAATTCCACCCTTGTCGACGAACTAATGACGCTGTTATACGACTGGGCGATAAAACGATTATCGCGCCGGTGGTAGGAGCGTAACCGCCTCTGGTTTATCAGAATAATATTCACTAGGGATGTCTTAGTCTTTGCAGCTCAAGGCTTTCTGTGTCGCCCACCCTTGCAGATGTAACTGATAGACAATAGCTTTTTATTTTACTTTAGTTTAGTCCATTGATATGTACAAATTGCACATGTAGGATACAAATACACATACAGTATATAGTTAACATTTTATTACTATGATCAAGTAAATTTATAGTAGTTGGTTTGAAAGATTATTTATTGCTTATTGGATGAGCGAAGCGAAGACTTCAATATCACTGAACCCTAAAAAAAATTAGCTCCAATGTTTCTTTTTTTAATTTTTTTTTCTGTCTGTGTGTTCGCACGCTACCGGGCAAACGGCATATGTGATCTTGATGTAAATTGGAGGGGACCTTGCATTGTGATCACGATGTAAATTGGAGGGGACCTAATACACTGAACCCTAAAAAAATTAGCTCCAATGTTTCTTTTTTTAATTTTTTTTTCTGTCTGTGTGTTCGCACGCTACTGGGCAAACGGCATATGTGATCTTGATGTAAATTGGAGGGGACCTTCGAAATCTCCGAACTTGCCACGTTTTTGGGTACAATCGAAGAAATATTTCTCATGAATATCGTGCTTTTACGATATTTTTTCGATTTTTAAGTGCGATATTTTCATAACATTTGGGCCGATTCTGACCAAACGGGTGGGGCTAGAACGTTCATATTTTACATGGACATTATGCTTTTGCACAGTATTGCTTTTTGAAAGAAAAAGTTGAAAAGATTATCCAGAAACCATATAAATAAAGGTTTTAAGGTTTATAATAACAATTAACAAGTACCAATAGAAACTTGACAACAATCACCTACAATGCGTTCAGCAAGCACTTGATAAGTAAATAGATCCCACGCAAACTAAAAACTTGCAAAAAAGCTCATCCATCAACGCGACTAAAAAAAGCGTTTGCGAAGCTTCCTAGTATTATTCGAATCCCGAAAGCACACTAGCGCGGCTCTGTTGGCGGAACGTAGAACCCTGATCACTGAGGATCACTGAGGTAAACACAGCGGCATTGATGAACGTTGATGAACGTGTAGATGTAACTAAAAAGCTAAATTCTCGGTGTGATACGTTTTGTTTACGGATGTTGATCGGTTTAAGTGTAAACCAGCATGGTTTCAGAAAAGGCAGGTCAACGCAATAGTGCCCTTCTAGCATTTATAGATTTTATCTATAAAGGGATTGATAAACGTAATGGTAAGGTTGGAGCTGTCTTTGTTGATCTTAAGAAAGCATTTGATTCAGTACCTTTTTTACCTCTTTTAATTAAATTAAAAACCAGGTTTAATGTTAATCCTTATTTGTTATCAATTTTGGTGTTTTTTAAAAAAAAAATACAAATGTTTATAAATCTTGCAAAAAATAGTTCAAAAGTATTCAATATATTTTGTGGAGTACCCCAAGGATCAATATAAGGACCCCTATTATTTATTCTTTATATAGATGATATATCTACTATGATGGGATGTATCAATTAAATCTTATATGCTGATGACTTGGTCTTTTATTTAGAAGGTGTGGATGTCGAAGAGATCGTAAGACGTCTTCAAGAAGTTCTAAAGAGGATGGATGATTGGTTTAAAACTCAGGAACTTGATATTAATTATAGCAAAACAAATTTTATGATTTTTCATAAGGCTAATGATAGAAGCATGAATGATATTCATTTGACGTTGAATTGTAATGGTAAGTTAATTTCTAGAGTGTATGAATTTAAATATCTTGGAGTTTTCTTAGATTGTAATTTAAATTTTAAGAAACATTATGCATATGTGTGTAATAAAGTATCATCAGCAATTGGAATTATAAGTAGAATGAAGAGGTTTGTAACTGAGAGAATGTTGAGGTTACTTGTAGATTCTTATATTCACTCTGTTATTGATTATTGCTTAGTGGTTTGGGCAGTAAGACCTTCTACTGAGTATGCAATTACTCCAGAAGAGAATGACCATCTATTTGATTCATTTCCCTTGAGCCAAGATTTGCAGTCTGATTGTTTCACGATTGAGGAAAGGATGAAGTATAGCGTGCTGGTAAATACATACAAAGTATTGAAAGATATGTTTTTAGGTATTATACCCAATATATTTAAAATTGTTGATCGTGATAGAAATTCTACTTTAATAAACTCATTGGAAGTTCCTAGATTAAATTCTGAAGCATTTAGAAAGTCATTTATGTACAGAGGCGTATCCTATTGAAATTCAATTTCTTATGATATTAGAAGCCAGTTTACTGATCTAGGAATTGTACAATTTAAAAGTAAAATTGAAGCAATGATAATGAATCAAAGAGCAAAGAATTGATTTTTTACTATTTATTTGTAGGTTATTGTCTGTGTATTTGTGTAATGTTAATTAACCTTCATAAGTTCTTATTAATGATTTTGCTTTTCTCTTTGTTTGTTCATTATTGCTTTGATTATGATATAATCAATGTATTTTCAATTATATTTTTTCTGCCTAGATTGTCTGGTTACCGCCCACTGATGGAGCTTGCAACTTGAGTTAGGTGTCCTGTATCATTGCTGTGATCAGTTTTTGACATGAACAATTTTAAACTAGGAAAGCGCTAAAGTCCCGTCGCGTTGTTGAGCGAGCACCGGTACGTGAACACGACCCGAGTACGACATTCCCATAATGTTACATACCAATAAGTCTTTAAGGTCTTGACCGATTTAGCTGAAAATTTGTAAAATAGGAGAGAATGGATAAAATCCACCGCCATCTAGAGGACCTTGACATCATTTCTTTGGGAAAACTATTTTAACTCTTGATTACTTCTAGGTGGCAGTGCATAGTGACCAGAATTCTCATGCGACTTTTCGTTGCCATGGTAACGTTACTTTTGTTAAAATGTAATTTCTATCTACACTACTTATTGGATCAAAATAAAATTAACATATTCGTGACCGGAAGGACATTCTAAATGATTTGGCTACCTCATATTTTGTCGCCGTTTAGTTTAAAAAAACTTTAGATTAACTTTAATGTAATTTTGTAACTTTTTGAACGATTTTGCCACAAAACTAATGGCATTCAATCAGGAACAAAGCTTGCGGATGGTCAAAATTTCAACTCGATCCGAGCCTCCGTTCGACCGCTATCATGAGCCAAAAAAGCTGCGCGACTTTCCGTTGCCATGGTAACGGTTCTTTGTTATAATGTAATTTCCATCTACACTACTTATCGGATCAAAAAAAAATTAACATATTCGTGACCGGACGGACCTTCTAAATGATTTGGCTACCTCAGATTTTGTCGCCGTTTAGTTTGAAAAAAAAACTTTCGATTAACTTTAATGTAACTTTTTAACTTTTTGAGCGATTTTGCCACAAAACTATACAGCAACCCGCATAGGTGGTATGTACATGTGTGCAAAATTTTAGGTCGATCACAGAAACGGTGCGACCTGTACCGAAGCAGTAACAAAAAACAAAACAAAAAAAAAACAGACATACGAGCCATAAGAGTCAAGTGGAGACGCTCGCTCAATAATTATATATCTGATATAACTATATATTAGACTCAAGATTTTTTTGGACTAAACTGTTATGAAGATTTGAACACAAAAATGAAGATTGAACACAAGAATAAAGATTCGCGTACGATGGTTTCTTCCGCGAAAGGTTTTTGATTATACTCCCTGATTTGCTGTTCCTGATTTTTGGCAAACCTCATATTCGTTTGAGTGGTATTGTCTAATAAATCAGTTTTTTCCTTTCGTTTTTTTAAAAAATGTTTTTTAATGTTTTTTTCCCTTTTTTCTTTTTTCCTTTTTTCCTTTTCTTTTCATTCCCCACCTTTTTTATATTTGATTCATTCATTAAATACATGTAATATAATTTTTATTTTTGAACAAAATTGTTGTGTTTTAAATGCATTGTTGTTGTAATGCTACTATTTCAAATATGTACTTACTAAATGAAAAGAATGTATTTTATTGTAGTTTCTGCATCTATGTAATTAGATTTATTAAGTTGTCCTCCATTGTTAATTAGTTTTTATAACTGGATCGGATAGACGTTAAATAAATAATAAAATAAAATAAAATATAAATAAAATAACTTTATTTGTGCTATCACAAGAAAACAAATTTTATATGAATAAATTTGGCCTGGTAGTACACTGGGTAGTACACCTTAAAGTGGACACCTGACGCAAGGCCTATGTCTTGAATTGTTTGAAGCATTGACCTACATATCTCTTTTTTGATGAGCGAAGCGAAGACTTCAATTTCACCGACCCCTCAAAAAATTTAGCTCGGGTGTTTTTTTTTTCTCTGTTTGTTTGTTTGTTTTTCTGTTTGTCTGTTTGTTCGCTCTCTACTGGGCAAACGGCATATGCGATCTTGATGAAAATTTTAGGGGAACATCGAAATCTCTAAAATTATACTTGCTACGTTTTTGGGTACAATCGAAGAAATATTTCTTGTGAATATCGTACTTTTACGATTTTTTTCGATTTTTAGTGCGATATTTTCGTGATATTTCGACCGATTTTGACCAAACGGGTGGAGCTACAACGTTCATATTTCACATGGACATTAAGGTAATGGTGATGTATTGCTTTCTGAAAGAAAAAGTTGAAAAAGTTGGCTGGAATCCATAGAATAAGGGTTTTAATATGAGTTTTTTGAGGTTTATATTTACATACAATTTTATTTATTTATACATTTTTACAATTCAGAGCTTAAAATGTACCCGTCCTGATGGTCTAGTGGTTAAGACGCAGTGTGGGTCGTTCTTTTTTAAAATGAACTTTTTAAAAGTCAGTTCACAGCTCTAATAATGAACTTTTAAAAAGTTCAAGTTCTTTTTAAACCTAAAAGTTTGAAAAGTTCAAGTTCGTCGAAAATATGAACTAAGTCCTTTTAAAAGTTCTTTTGAAAAAAAAAAAACTCTATTTTTTAATTAAGGCTGGCGTAAATGAAGAAAAACACGAGGAAAAACATAAGGGGTGTTCGAGTACCTCACTACTCGCGAGTTTGAGTCTTACAAAAGTGTTGAGCTGTCTTTGATCGTGTTGATGATTTGTACTACATTCTCGTCGACCAGCTTGTAAAATTGTGGCAGATACTTGGCATTTTAGGCTTCCAAGATTTTTTTCCGAATTCGTTGGCGTGCATCGTTTTAACTTCGTGAATCGTACATGACCTTGTCATAAACAGCTGAAAGTGTCGTCAACGTAGCCTACGATGGAACAACGATTTGTTATTGTTTTTAAGCTCGACGGCGGACGATCAACGGCTGGCTCGACGTACGGATAGAACTTTCAAATGACTTTCTAAAATGAAAAGTTCGTTTCTCAAAAGAAAATTTTAAAAGTTCAAGTTCATTCATTTAAAAAAAGAGTATAGTTCACTGAAAAGTTTCACAAAAAAAGAACGCGTTCACGAGAACGCGTTCTTTTTAAAAGTTCCTTCCCCAGCACTGGTTAAGACGCTCACCTGGAATGTGGGAGATCCGTGGTTCGATTCCCGGTTGGGGCGGACTTTTTTAATTTCTGAATTGTAGTAAACTAGGAAAACACTAAAGTCCCGCCGCGTTGTTGGATGAGCGTAATTGGTGCATTGAGCTGCAATGTGTTTTGCGGATTTTCTGTTGTTCTGTGAAAAAAAAATCATAACTATATTGAAGATTTAAAAAAAATTAAATTAAATTGAATAAAAAATTAACTTTTTTTTTTTATTAATCGTAATTTTAAAAAAGGAAAAAATCGTAATATTGAAATTTTCATAAGAAATAATTATTCGATTGCGCACTTATTTTACACGAATATATTAATTCATAAAATTAAGGTTCAGTTAAAAAAATCATTACAATCGGATAAAGCATGTAGGTGTTATAAGGCGAAGAAATTTTAAAAAATCGAAAAAAGTCGTAAAATTGCGATTTTCGTAAAAAAATAGTTTTTTGATAACGCTCAAATTTCACATGAATATATCAATTCATAAAATTAAGGTACTGTGATAAAATCAATACAATCGGACAAAGCATGTAGGTGTTTTAAGTCGAAGAAATTTAAAAAATCGAAAAAAGTCGTAAAATTGCAATTTATCATGAGAAATAATTTTCCGATTGTGCTCAAAAACGTGGCAGTTCTAAGTTCAGAGATTTAGAAGACCTCCATAAAATTTCATCGGAATCGGAGAATAAGTTTAGCCGGAATCGTGTTAACAAACAGAAAAAAATACAAAAAAAAGAAAGAAAAAAAAAAGAAAAAAAAACATTCCGGATTTTTTTCTCGGGTGTAGTGAAATAGAATCTTCGCTTCGCTCGCTACGCTCATCCAATAATAACAATTAACAAATAACAATAGAAACTTGACAACAATCACATGCAATGCATTAAACTAGGAAAACGGTTAAGTCCCACCGCGTTGTTGGAAGAGCGTAATTGGTGCATTGAGCTGCCATGTGTTATGCGGATTTTCTGTTGTTCTGTAAAAAAATTATTACTGAGTTCAAGATTTTTTTTAAATTTAATTAAATTTAATAAAAAATAAACTTGATTTTTTTTTAATTAATCATAATTTAAAAAAAAAGAAAAAAATTGAAAAAGTGCGATTTTTATAAGAAATAATTACTCGATTGCGCTCAAATTTCACACGAGTATATAAATTCATAAAATTTAGGTTCTTTGAAAAAATCATTTCAATTGGATAAAGCATGTAGGTGTTATAAGTCAAAAAAAGGTTTAAAAAAGAAAAAACCCGCAAAATTTCTATTTTCATGAAAAATAATTTTTGGATTGCGTTCAAATTTCTTAGAATATCTTAATTCATAAAATTAAGGTTCTGTGAAAAAATCATTTCAATCGGATAAAGCATGTAGGTGTTATAAGTTGAAGAAATTTTTAAAAATCGAAAAAAATCGTAAAATTGCGATTTTCATGAGAAATAATTTTTCGATTGCGCTCAAAAACGTGGCAGTTATAAGTTCAGAGATTTCAAAGGCCTCCTTAAAGTATTGGTTTAGCCGGAATCGTGTTAACAAACACACAAAAATACAAAAAAAGAAAGAAAAAAAAAACAAAACATTCCGGATTTTTTTCTCCAGTGTAGTGAAATAGAATCTTTGCTTCGCTCGCTACGCTCGCTACGCTCATCCAAAAAGCACTTGCAAAGGAAAAGTGGTCCTACTCAAACTAAAAACTTACAAAAAAGCTCATCCATTAACGCGGCGGGACTTAAGCGTTTTCCTAGTAAAATAAAACACTTAATCTTAAATAACAACTTTTAAATTATCGTGATCTCAATTTACATTTTAGTTTAATAAAAACATTATTCTTACATAGGTCTAGGGTTTAAGGTTGCACAGGAGTAGCTATTATATCGGCGCGATGCAGTGTCCCCGCAGTTCAGTTGGAACTCGGTCCACAATTGTCATATCGGCATATTTTTTTTTCACTCTATTTATGATAAAATTTACTAGAACTTGTGTGATGTCGATTTTCGAATTTGCATGTAATATGGTCTTATAAAAAATTTTGAACTTGGACATTATTTTGAAAATTAACTTTCACTTTAGAGCTTTATAAAAAATAACAAAAAAAATGGAATAAGTACATCACACAAGTTCTAATTTCAACATTTATCTTCAAAATAAAATCAAAATTATCAAAATTGTGTGTGTAGTTACCGCTAAACTACTGAACTACGAATGCATGTTTTGCCGCTATTTTAGGCGTTTTAAGCCCCAGCAAGTGAAGCACTCTGGCGATACGCCTTTTTGAGTGACAAGGGGGTTATTTATGTTCAAAAAAACGATTTGATTGGCCATGAGTGAAACTGTTTAACTAATGCAGAACACCACAATGCATAGGCCTATAATACGTGTTTGCTATAGAACACGGCAACTGTAAGACATATTGTGGTACCTACGTAAGGTTTGGCTTGAATCAACAGATTTATATTTTTGTAACAACTAGCCTAATGAGAAACGTACATAGCAAAGTCTTAAACGAGCCTATAAGTTCGATGAATGCAATGCTAAATTATAGTATGATTTGCAACGGTCATCGATCTCTTCTGACTGTTCATATTATGGATCACGCCTCACGGATGATGTGAAACCAGATTTACTTTTATAAATTTAACGCAAAATTTGTGAGTATGATACTTGAAAAATTATAATTATTCGAAGATTCAAATTGAAATTGCCTTGTTTTGGATTCGAACCCGTATGATTGTTCTGTACGCGCGTTCCTTCTTGCGCGAGCTGAAGGATCCACGTCAAAATAATAGTATACTCGGTTTGTTATGCGGATGGCAAGTTAAAAATGAAAATATGGTGCCGTGTTGGAAGCATTTTGTGTTTTATTTAATCAACGACTGTGTAATCAATCTGAAATCCCATGAATTTAAGCCTTTGAAAACATACATAAACATTGTATCCACTGGGGACTGGGGCTATATACCCGGTCTTCAGCTGTCCGGGCGATTGGAATGAATGCTGCAACCAACTGAACTTTGTAGTCGGCATATTTTTTAGTCATATATTTTTTATTACTGGTGTATGATAGTGTTTCTATAGGCCCTAATCATATACAAACAGTGAAAACATTGTGGCAACTACACTCAGAATAATAATCAATCAAAAGAGGCCTACCTACATTCACGAAAGAAAATCAAATTCCGTACAAGCAATATGCCATCTGTCCACATGACTTTGTAAACGTATTATTCTATATTTTGTTAGTGCCTTTCTAGAAAAAACGTGGTACGCTGAGTATTTGAAGTAGTTCTTGCTGATAAACGCGATAAATTATGCCTCCCTCCCCTCTAGCGGCAAGGCAATCTCTCGCGACAATAAAAAAATATTCTCAAGGCCATGCATCGTACATTAAGCTGGCTCAAACCTTTTTTATTGTGACAATCAAAAACGTTGTAGTTACAAACAAACGGACGAACGAGAATCATTAGTACCTTATGAAATACGATTAGTCCTAATAAAAATATATCAACCTTGATGAAACAGATAAAGAGACAATGTTCAAATGGTTAAACGTAATTATCAAAACTTGAAGAAATATTCTCTCAAACTTGTTCGAGCCAATCACTCATTAATTGTTTTCTTTACAAAACACAGTCACGCCAGGCAATCGAACTCAAAAGTCGAAAGTCGCTTCGTACCGCACAGATTACCGACTGTTATTTATCTTAGCAGGCATTAAAACAGTTACTTAGGGCCTAAAAGCGATCCTTGAAGGGAGGCGAATGTGATTGAGTTAATGTTCTGCTAATAATATTTCTTCGAGATGCTGCATTGATAAACAAAATAATAGAAAATCTCTTAGAAAACCAGGCGACAAAAAATGGTTGCATGAACGAACACGTTGCCACTTGAAACTAAAGCAATAAATAACTCGACACTTCACAATCACATGGCAAGTACCGCACGGAACTCGCTCGCAATGACCTTGTCGCTTTGGCGGTCCGTGGTTGTAGTGAGATCGGGGTTGGGAGACTTTTGTTACACTCATTGTCACATATGGGCTCCGCCCACATCTTACTAGAAGTAGAAACTAGATTAGATGGCTCTGCCCGCATCCTAGGTATTGTATAAACTAGATCGGGCTGCCCAGTTGTTGTACCAACTGCTTATCTTCCAGATTGCATCATGTAGCTTGCAACTGAATAATAGAATAGTTTTGAATGTAATCCTTTATCATCCGACCACTACAATTATAGTGATGTAACATATAATATATGGTGTCAGATCGAGAGTAAGTTTTAGAGAAATTATAATAATTGCGCTAAAATTACGTGTAAAATACACAACCACGCCTTGTAAGCTAGGTTAAAACGGACAACCATACAACATGGAAGGGTTTCACGCACCTACACCGTTAAAAATCAAAGACAATCCAAATGTTCCGTGGAGAGTTTGGAAAGCAGATTTCGAAACGTACTTAGAAGCCACAGGGCACAGTACAAAAGCGGATGGAAGGAAAATTGCAATGCTTCTAAATTTGTTAGGTTCTGATGCACGGCAAATTTATGACAATTTCACGTCTGAAAATGAGGAAGACCGAAATAAGTACAATACAGTCCTACGGAAGTTTGAAGAACACTGCCTTCCTAAAGTGAACGTGATCATTGAACAGTTCAATTTCTTTCAAGTAAGTCAAAAAGAAGGACAACCTTTTGAAACCTTTCTCACCGAGCTAAGGACAAAGGCAGCCACCTGTGAGTTTGGAGACCAAACTGACAACCTGACACGTGCAAGGCTACTATTCGGGATGTGGGACAAGCGACTACAGGAGAAACTCCTTCGAGAAGGCCCCATTTCGCTGGATAAACAGAGGCGCGTTTACGTTATTTGGGGCCCTAGGCGCGAGGAATTACGGGGCCCATGGGCCCAATGGGGGGTCTGGGGGGGTAGCCCCCAGCCAATGCGGGTCCGGGGCGCACAGGCCCGGGAAATTTTTTCGATTCATAGAGTTTGTTTGGAGCATTTTAACGAGTTTTAGGCACTCTAAGATATCAATTTCATACAACCATAATAATTGAATGAGCGCGAGCGAAGATTCCATTTAACTACACCGGAGAAAAAAAATCCGGAATGTTTTTTTTTCTGTTTGTATTTTTGAGTGTCTGTTAGCACGATTCCGGCTAAACCGATACTCCAATTGCAATGAAATTTTGTGGAGGCCTTCGAAATCTCTGAACTTAGAACTGCCACGTTTTTAAGCGCAATCGAAAAATAATTTCTCGTGAAAATTGCAATTTTACGATTTTTTTCTTCCTACATGCTTTATCCGATTGTAATGATTTTTTCACAGAACCTTTATTTTATGAATAAGTATATTCCTTTGTTCTTAAAATGTTATCGAAAAAAATTATTCCTCATGCAATCGCAATTTTACGTTTTTTTTTTTTTTTTAATTTCGACTTGTAATTCTACATGCTTTATTCGATGGCTATGATTTTTCTCACAGAAACTTTATTTTATGAGTTTATATATTCGTGCGAAATTTGAGCGTAATCGAAAAATTATTTCTCATAAAAAATGCAATTGTACACTTTTTTCGTTTTAAAAAATTACGCTCATCCAACAACGCGCCTGAAAAAGCGTTTGCGAAGCTTCCTAGTGTACTTAAAAGCATTTAGACCAAAACTAGGCCCTATTGCTTTAATAAAAATTAAAAAAAATCGATCATATTATCTCTACTAGGTGTTATCGTTGCGTCCCAGATGCAGAGTATTAACTTTCACAAACACATACACTAAAGACAAATAATTAAGAAATAAGAATATGTACATATTACAATGCATCTACATTTTACCAAAGCGATTAATTGGTCGAAGATGATAATATTAAGTTACTAAATGAAAAAATACCCAAGAAAGTATATTGGCAGTGACGAGCACAGAAAAACAATATGGAAATATATTTATTTGGTGGCCCCCTAGATCAAGGGGCCCTAGGCGCGCGCCTAGTGCACCTAGGCCTAAAATCGCCACTGTGGATAAAGCAATCGCCACATGTCGAGCAGCCGAGTTATCGCAGCGCCAGGTAAAGCAATTACGCGGGGAAGCAGACACAGGTGAGGTGAACACTATCTCTACTAGGCATAGACCTAAAGCCAGTTCTTCAAGCAAAGAACAATATCAATAATACAGTAAACCAGATCAAGACAAGTCTAAATCAGAAGGACTAGAATTTGATTGTTAAAACTGTGCTAGGAGACACGCTGTTAAAAAGTGCCCTGCTTTTGGGAAAGAGTGTTTTAATTGCAAAAAGCAAAATCATTTTAGCAGTGAGTGTTTTGCTAGCAAAAAAAAAAAATAGAAGGTGTTCTTGATGAGAATGAGTATGTAGTGACTGAAGTTAATAAAACTCAGTCAGGTAAATCTGCATGGTATACTAACATCCTACTAGGTGGGCGAGAGGTAAAATTCAAGCTCGATACAGGCGCTGAAGTGAATATCTTGCCAGCAGCTGTATTTGACAGTTTAGATAATAGCCATAAACACAAACTAGAAGGGACTAATGCAGTGTTAGTAACCTTCGGTAATCATAAGATAAAGCCTAGAGGAAAGGTCACTTTGGCCTGTTGCAAAGCAACTAAAAACTGTAGTCCAGAGGTTGAGAATGTTAATATAGAGTTCATAATTGCAGAGGTGAACTCCCAGCCACTGTTTGGGTTTAAAGGGATGTCAAACATTAAATCTTATCAAAAGAGTAGATGTTGAGACTGTAATTCAGGATAAAATGTTAGATAGGCCTAGCATGAGCAAGAAATATATATTTCTCAACTATGGTGAGTTGTTTCAAGTGATGGGTACTATTCCAGGGGAATATAAAATTGAACTAGATACTAGTGTAGAACCGGTAATACATCCTCCCAGAGAAATTCCTTTCAGCCTCCAACAAAAGCTCAAAGAGACTCTAGATAAACTGGAAGAGAAGAAAACAATAACAAAAGTCGATTACCCGACCGACTGTATGAATAGTTTAGTGGTGGTGGAGAAAAAATACGGAAATCTACGTCTATGCTTAGACCCCATCACCTAAACCGGGCTATTAAGCGAAAACATTTCAGAATACCTACTGCTGAAGATGTTGCTAACCGAATGAATGGTATGAAAGTGTTTTCTGTCCTTGACATGAAGGATGGATCTGGCACATAAAATTAGATAGTGCAAGTGCAGACCTGTGCACATTAAACACATGTTTTGGTGGTTACAGATTTGAAAAAATGCCTTTTGGAATTAGATCGGCTCCGGAAATATTCCAGAAGAAAGTGTCAGCCATATTTGGAGATATTCCAGGAGTGGAAGTCATATTTGATGATCTGATAGTTGCGGGAGCAACAGTAGAAGAGCATGACGCTAGTTTACGCAAAGTGCTAGAACCTTCCAAGGAAATGGGAGTCAGGTTCAACAGAGATAAATTCAGGTTAAGGACTGATTCAGTAAAGTACTTGGGACATGTAATCACGTCTGAAGGACTTAAGCCTGATCAAGAGAGAATTCGAGCCATAGTAAACATGGAAAAACCAACTTGCAAAGAGGATCTCCGGCGATTCTTAGGTATGGTTACTTACCTAGGTCAGTTCTTACCAAACCTCTCAACAACAACAGCACCTTTAAGGGAGCTAATAAAACAAGATGCTAGCTGGAACTGGCTACCAAGACACGAGTTGGCATTGGCTGAATTAAAAGAAAAACTGAGCAACGCTTTGATTCTACGATACTATGATCCTAAAAAGCCTCTAGTTCTACAAACAGACGCGTCACCAGATGGATTAGGCGCATGCTTGCTACAAGACTCGATGCCCATAGCCTACGCATCCAGAAGTCTCACGCCAGCAGAGCGTAATTGGGCGCAAATAGAAAAAGAACTAAACGGAATCGTGTTTGGAACACAAAAATTCCACCAGTTTATTTATGGCCGTGAAGTCCAAGTGCAAACCGACCATAAACCCCTAGAGTTAATAGTGAAGAAGGACGTTAGTAAGGCATCTCATAGACTGCAAATGATGCTATTGAAACTACTCCGATATGCCCTGAAAGTGTCATACATTCCAGGAAAACAGATAGTTGTAGCTGATACACTATCACGAGCGTTTCTTACCGACCCGGGAGAAGAAGACCCCAACTTAGAAGTCACGATACATTCTGTAGAAAAACATCTGGCTGTTAGCCCAGAAAAGAGAAAAGCTACGGAACAGCACACATCCACTGACCAGGTATTACAGAAAGTAATAAAATATCACAAGGAGGGATGGCCTAAAAGCATAAAATCAGTAGATCTAATTGCCAGACCATACTGGAAGACAAAAAGCGAACTATCAGTGTCAGGAGGACTACTATTCCTGGGTGATAAACTAGTGTTACCACATGAGATGAGAAGCGAGATGCTAAAATTTAACCATGAGGGACACCAAGGTATGGAGAGGTGTAAAGCAAGAACAAGACAAGTTCTCTATTGGCCGGGAATGTCGCAGCAAATAGAAGACACAGTTTCACACTGCTGGATTTGTGAGAAATTTCAAAGGCAAATTGTGAAAGAGCCTTTGATGCCTCATCCAGTCTCAACAGAACTTGGAAACGATTTGCAACAGACTACCTAGAATTCAAAGGATACCCCTACGTAAATGTTGTAGATTACTTCTCTAAATGGATAGAAATCATAAAGACAAATGGAAAAACAGCCTCGGAAACAATAAAAGTACTCAAAAGACTGTTTGCAACGCATGGCATACCTGAGGATTTAGTTTCGGATAATATGCCATTCAATTCAGTTGAATTCCATAGTTTTGCAAAAGACTGGGATTTCAAAATCACAACTACAAGTCCAACCTACCCCCAATCCAACGGAATGGCGGAGAGGTGTGTACAAATCGCAAAAGAATTCTGAAGAAATCAGATGCGGAAGGAAAAGATATCTAAACATCCTTTTTGGAATATAGAAATACTCCTTTAAAAGATGTCAATAGTTCCCCAGCGCAACTGTTGTTTAGCAGGCAACTCCAAACAAAACTACCTGCTACTGACAAAATGTTGCAACCAAGACTGGAGAAGCAAACTTGTGCAAAATTGAAAATGAAACAAATGCGTCAAAAATGGTACTATGATCGAAGTGCGAGACCACTACCGCCATTGAAGATAGGTGATAGCTGCAGGATAAGAACAGGAAACACCTTGGAAAGAGCTGTAGTAAAAGGATATCATGAAACGCCAAGATCATACATAGTAACAACTGAAATCAGTACAGATTACAGGAGGAATAGGCGACACCTACAATCCTCAAACTGTCCCCCACATATCATTCAAAATCAGGACTATAATCCAGAGACACACAAATACAAACATGAAATAATACAAACATGCAGGACAAAATTGTAAGTCCAAATCAGGACTATCATCCTGATATAACAAAAGGGAATATCACAAAAACGCATGACAAGATTGTAAGTCCAAATCAGGACAATCATGCTAATAATAATAATAACTTTAATTACAAAAATGTTATTGATAAAATCAATGATTTGCCGCCTGAGGCCCCACCATACCACACCACCACCACCCCAGACCAGTTAGAATCAGAAAGCCACCTGCTTATCTCACTGATTATCAGTAGGGCCTAGACATATAACCATAGATATAAGAAAATCTAGAATAAGTCTTAAACGTTAAACTTTCATAAGGAAAGAAAGGTGTCATATATGGGTTCCGCCCACATCTTACTAGAAGTAGAAACTAAATTAGAAGGCTCCGCCCGCATCCTAGGTATTGTTTAAACTAGATCGGGCTGCCCAGTTGTTGTACCAACTGCTTATCTTCCAGATTGCATCATGTAGCTTGAAACTGAATAATAGAATAGTTTTTCGTAATCATCCGTGTTTATTTGTGTAATCCTTTGTCATCCGACCACTACAATAGTGATGTAACATATAATATACTCATGATCTAACAATATATCTCGTCACTGTCACACTCACACTAAACAGGAGGTTTTCTGAATATTTGTTGTGTTTAGATGGATGGTATATAGTTAGTTGTGCGTCAATCAAAATAAAATACATTTGTCAAAACAGAACGTTATTTATTTATTTATTTATTTATTTATTTATTTATTTATTTATTTATTTATTTATTTATTTATTTATTTATTTATTTATTTATTTATTTATTTATTTATTTATTTATTTAATTCATTAATTAATTAATTTATTTATTTATTCATTCATTTCACTTGCACAAAACTAACTAGTTTGTCGAGTGTTGTGTTAGTCATACAACTCATAGTCATCTATACCTAACAATAACATAAAACAGTGTGTTAAAACTTGAAACTAATGTTGTAAATCGGTGTTAGAACATCATGACATTGACATCATGGGTAGTGTACGAAAAATAAAATTCTAGCTTTTTTGAAGGGTGAATGATTGGTTAATTATTTATAAATCTGTTGGTGCTTCAAGTTTTATGTTAAAGATGCGCACCTCTACAAACAATCCGAGTGGTGCTTCAGCCCCTGAGCACCCACGAAGTCGGCGCCCCTGGACATCATGACATCATGGGGAGAGGAAGATGTAAAGGAAAAACTCGAAATCATAAAAAAAATTCTTGGCCATGAACCAAATTCAATGGCCAAGCCGTTTTTTTTAATGATTTCGAGGATAAAATTTTTACTTTTTTACCACAAAAATCGTTGGCTTGGCGCTCATCAACAGGCGAAATGATCTTACTTATTTTCAAAGCGAAACTAGGGAAAAAGAATAAAATGCTTGGCTCAACTTCTATATCTCACAGCATTCACAGCCGAAGACTTTTGAAGGAGAGCTAGGCTGCCGTTTTTGTTTTTTTTTTTTTTTTACAAATTTTTGTATTTGGTTGGATTAGTTATTTTGCTAACAAAACAAACAAAGGCGTGGTTCAGTGATGCCCTTGAGAAGGCTTGTCCATGTCGCACGGAATCATACATTCGCTGCGGTGTCCAGTGTTTACGCGTGAAGGGTCGACTGCTAGGATTGGATTAGCGAAGAGAAGACTTCAATTTCACTGATCCCCCAAAAAAATTAGCTCGGGTATTTTTTTTTTCCTGTTTGTTCTCTCTCTACCGGGCAAACGGCATATGCGATCTTGATAAAAATTAGAGGCGACATTCGAAATCTTTGAACTTAGACCTGCTACGTTTTTGGGTACAATCGAAAAATTATTTCTCATGAATATCTTACATTTACGATTTTTTTCGATTTTTAGTGCGATATTTTCGTGACATTTGGGCCGATTCTGACCAAACGGGTGTGGCTACAACGTTCATAATATACATAGACATTAGGTTTGTGGTAATGTACTATCTTTTGAAAGAAAAAGTTGGAAAAGTTAACCAGAATCCATAGAAATGAAGGTTTAAATATGAGTTTTTTAGGTATAAAATAACAATTAACAAGTTACATAGAAACTTGACAACAATCGCCTCAATGTGTTCAAAAAGCACTTGCAAAAGTAAAGAGATCCCACGCAAACTAAAAACTTACAGAAAAGCTCATCCATCAACGCGACTAAAAAAGTGTTCGCGAAGCGGCCTATAGTTATAAGTAGGGGACGAAGATGACGAGATAGTCAAGTCTACCAATATTTACTACCTACCACGGTAAAAATGCGAAAATCAAGTTTTTAATACACCGCTCGGCTCGACTTTCAAATTTCCAAATCATAAATAATTAAAGTAAAAACACTCATCCCCTCCTGCGCAAGCCTATGGGTATGATAATTTGGATGTTTTTTGACCCATCATCGACAGTAATATTAAATCGCGTTTTACACGTCAGACAATAATTTTTCATATACGCGTTTCCAATTGCTACACACTAGGAAAACGCTAAAGTCCCGCCGCGTTGATGGATGAGCGTTTTTGTAAGTTTTTAGTTTGCGTGGGACCATTTTTCCTTTGCAAGTGCTTTGTGAATGCATTGTAGGTGACTGTTGTCAAGTTTCTATTGTTTCTTGTTAGTTGTTATTATAAACCTCAAAAAACATATTTTAAAACCATTATTTCTATGCATTCTGGATAACTTTGTCAACTTTTGCAACTTTTTCTTTCAAATGATACTACATAACCATAACCGTAATGTCCATGTGAAATATGAACGTTGTTGCCCCACCCGTTTGATCAAAATCGGCCTAAATGTGACGAAAATATCGCACTTAAAGTAAAAAAACTCATATTAAAACCTTTATTTCTATGGATTCTAGATAACTTTTTCAACTTTTTCTTTAAAAAGGTACTACATCACCATAACCTTAATGTCCATGTGAAATATGAACGTTGTTGCCCCACCCGTTTGGTCACAATCGGTCCAAATGCGACGAAAATATCGCACTAAAAATCGAAAAACTCATATTAAAACCTTTATTTCTATAGATTCTAGATAACTTTCTCAACTTTTTCTTTCACAAGGTACCAAATCACCATAATCCTAAAGTCAATGTGAAATATGAACGTTGTAGCCCTTCCCGTTTGGTCAGAATCGACTCAAATGTAACGAAAATATCGCACTTAAAATCGAAAAAAATCGTAAAAGTACGATATTCATAAGAAATATTTCTTCGATTGTACCCAAAAACGTAGCAAGTCTAAGTTCAGAGAAAACGAAGGTCCCCTCAAATTTTCATCAAGATCGCATATGTCGTTTGCCCAGTAGAGAGCGAACAAACAGACAGAAATACAAAAAAAAAAAAAAAAAAAAACATTGGAGCTAAATTTTTTGGGGGTCAGTGAAATTGAAGTCTTCGCTTCACTCGCTACGCCGCTCATCCAATAATATAGGCCTACATACAATTCGTATCGTATGTGATAGGTTTCTGAAAAATATCTTCAATGCAGTGTGTTTTTTGGATAAGCGATGCGAAAACTTCAATTTCACCGACTCATATTTTTTTCTTCTGCCTGTTTGTTGCGCTCTCCCGGGCAAACGGCATATGCGATCTAGATGAAAATTAGAGGGGACCTTCTAAATCTCTAAACTTAGACATGCCACGTTTTTGGGTACCATTAAAGAAATATTTCTCATGAGTCATGAATATCGTCCTTTTTCGATTTTTTACGATTTTTAATGCGATATTTTCGTGACATTTGGGCCGATTTTGACCAAACTAGTGGGGATAAAACGTTCATTATTTACATGGATATTAAGGTAATGGTGATGTAGTACCATTTGAAAGAGAAAGTTGAAAGAGTTAGCCGGAATCCATAGAAATAAAGGTTTTTGGTTTTCATATAGTAATATATATCTATATAAGCGTAAAAGCTCACTGCAAACACAACAAGAGGACCTTTCGGCAGTAGCAAAACACGCGTTGGATAATGCTAATAGGGAACCTAAGTGGGCGTTGTCCGGTTCTCTCCGGTCAGCGTGGTATAGGCGATTAACCCGTGCTAAATGTTTCGTAAGCGATAGCGCGAGAACCCGACCACGGACCGGAATTATATTCATACTGTAGAAACTATAATCTTTCCTCTTTGCGTGGATATACATAACTCTGCTCTATCACAAATATTAATGACATTTGTTTTGAGTTGAAGTGAACTCTACATTTACACTGTTGCCAAACCTTCCAAACTGCTCATGAAAAAGTACGTAAAAACATTTTGTCCGTGGCATCAGCATAACATTTGGTATCCGACTTGCTTTGTGGCTATTGTGAGGTCACTGGGTTGTACTAGATTAAAACATTACTAATAAAAATATCCTTTAATGTGCCAACAAAATCTTCAATGCGAAGTACATTTAGCAACCCATGGACAGGCGCGTGGTATGCGAGGATGCCACAGCTGCATACAACGTGGCTGCGTCTCGCTTAGGTTGCCGCTCAGTCAGAGTACATTTGCGACAGCGCGCAAACATGGGTCCATTCAATCATAATAGTTTGAATTTAAGGACGCGTCATCGAGCAAAGTAGAATGCCATCATCTTCTTCACAAAATTATGCATCTTGTGATGTTATTGGTTTAGATTCTTTTGCGCGAGTCAAAAGATACGGCTAGTTACATTTTCGTACCATGCTAATTCTTATGGGCGCTGAGACCAGAGAGAACCCAATTTCCTTCACTCTCGGTTCCCTATGATGCATGCACGAGATCCTTTTTGAAGATATAGGAGGGGAGCATAGGTATTCCGTGGCCGAAACGGTGAAAGAGCTATGTATGTGGTATCAATCGATTCGTTTTGATCCATAGATAAACAATTTCGATGGTGAGAGTCTTGATTTTTTGGCTGAGACCGGCCATATCTAAAACAAGATGGCCGCCGCTTTCGAATTTTAAACTAGCGTATCTTCGTAAATATTTGACCGATTTCAATTTCAAAGATACCATTCGAAAGGTAAATGATAGAAATTTAAATAAATGTTTACAAATTTTCACGAAAATCCAATATGTTTGAGGTTATGTTACAAAAACTTTAACTGTTTACTTTACACTTTCTCGTTATGGAACGATATTTACTAGGTAAAAAGTTTTTACATTTTCTCAAGTTGCATTTTAGGTGGATTATTTATTTGTGTTTTTAATGAATCCATACATTTAATTTTCTGACAATTATAGCCTGAGTTTATTTAATTGAAGCGATGGCATGTGTAGATGAATATTTGCTACTACTGTGTGATCTTTATGTTTCATTACATTTTGTCGAGACACAATTGGTGAAACAATTAGATATTTGGTATCAATCGATTCGTTATGAACCGAACTTACACAATTTTGATTAAGTTAATATCGATTTTTTTACTGAGACCTACCTGGGCAAAAACAAGATGGCCGCCGTCATTGAACATTTAACTAAAATATCTTTGAAAGTATTTCGCCGATTTCAATTGTAAATGTACCGTTGAAAAGGTAATAAATAGAGCTACAAACGATTAACCAACAATTTTCCAGAAAGTTTATTTTCTTTGAGGTTATGTTTGGTTTGAATTTTTAGTAATTTTAACGATTTTTTCAGAGCACAATAGGTGAAACAACTATGTATGGGGTATCAATCGATTCGTTATGAACCGTGATGAACCGTGAAAATTTTGGTGGGAAAAATTTCGATTTTTTACTGAGCCCTTCCCATGGCAAAAAACAAGATGGCCGCCGCCAATGAACCTTTTGACTCGCATATCATTTAAAGTATATACCCGATTTTTAATTCACGTATACCGTTGAAAAGGTAATTTAATGACGAATAAACTATATATTTACCATTTTGTTCAAACTTTAATATTTACTGAGGTTATGTTACAAAAACTTAAATTATTTACCACACTCGTCATCGTTATGGATCTTATGGCGCATATATCTACATGACCAAAACGGTTTTTGAATATGTTTGGCTTGTTTATCCGTAGCATATCTCTTTATGTATTCAATGAGTTCTTACATTTTATGTTCCGACAAATACATCCCGAGATAATGTATTTGAAGCGACGGCATGTGTAAATGAATAATATAAGCATCGAGTATTTGATCTTGATATTTGAAACATATTTCGTCGAGCCACAAATATTGATTAAAGAATTATGTATCTGGTATCAATCGATTCGTTATGAAACGTACTTTAACAATTTTGATGAGGTACCCGTCGCAAAAAACAAGATGGCCGCCGAAAAAACACTTTGTAAGTTATATATTTTCTAAGGCAATTGACAGACCAATTTTAAAGGTACCGTTGGAAAGGTAACTAAAGACGCAAACAATTATAAACTTGCAATTTTCACGAAACCTAAATATTTAATGAGGTTATCTTGTTGAAGAAACAATGACGCTGTTATGTTGGTACCATAGACATAAATTAAAAAAAGTTCCTCCACCGGAAATTGAACCCGGGACCAGCTGGAAACAGTATGACATAGACAGCCTAGATCCCGGGTGTTTCTAATTCTAATTATTCATATCATAATTCAATCCCCGCCCAGATCCGATCAGTAGCGTACACATAATACACAGAATAGTACACAGAATAGCTGATGCAAATCATGGCTGAAGAAGAATTTCGTCTACTAGGAGATGTTGCTCAAGCATAATGTTTTCCAAATAGAATCATTCAAAAGCCCTCAGACGACAAACTAACTCGAAAAAGTGTAGGGACAGTAAAAGAAGAACCACTTGCAACTGCATATTTGCCTTATGTTATAAGAGAAACGGACCAAATAGGAAAAATTATTGCTAAACTAAACATAAAAACACCGACAGAAAGATAGGAGAAATGTTAAGAACTAAGGACCACATCCGCCTAGAAGGTGGTGGCGTGTATGAAATTCCATGTGGGAATTGTGACAGGTGCTAAGAGGGTCAAACATGAAGGAACATGTTTCAACGTCAACAAATAACACAGGCTAGCTGTGTTAGCTAGTTTGTCGTCTGAGGGCCTTTTGAATGATTCTATTTGGAAACCATTCTGCTTGAGCAAAATCTCCTAGTAGACGAAATTCTTCTTCAGCATGATTTGCATCAGCTATTCTGTGTACTATTCTGTGTATTATGTGTACGCTACTGATCGGATCTGGGCTGGGATGGATTATGATGTGAATAATTAGAATTAGAAACACCCGGGATCTAGGCTGTCTATGTCATACTGTTTCCAGCTGGTCCCGGGTTCAATTTTCCGGTGGAGGAACTTTTTTTAATTATGTCTATGGTACCAACATAACAGCGTCATTGTTTCCTACAACAAGATAAACCTCATTAAATATTTAGGTTTCGTGAAAATTTGCAAGTTTTATAATTTTTTGCGTCTTTAGTTCCTTTCCAACGGTACCTTTAAATTGGTCTGTCAATTGCCATAGAAAATATACTAGGGAAACGCCAAAGTCGTTGTAAGACGAGTGAGCGAGTCATGTGATGAGTCCCGGGAACATTTGCATTTAACATTGATAATTATATTGGTAGAAATAATAGGGTTTTTAAGTTTAGTTGGTGTAAGGGCGCGTCAAATGTAAGGCCACAATGCGTATCTCTAGCCTATGATAGGCTAGGGAGGCCTAGGTAGGGGCAAGAAAAGTAATGTTACCGGGTACTCAACACATGGCTCACTCACTTGTGTAACAACGACTTTGGCGTTTCCCTAGTATATTAACTTTTGGGCCTAATTTATTGTTATTTTATCCTTATGCAAACAGAATTACGTTGAACGTTACAGCCGAGCGATAGAAATGAATAATAAAGGGATTTCATATTGAAGCGTTGACTGTTGTGACATTTACTAAGTCCCCAATTATGTGATAAAGGAGTGTGTGGCCAAAACAGAAATAATCGATTCTGGTTTATAGTGAGACTACGAAGTCTTAATTTCAGAGTGAGCAAGTTACTAACGCGTCTTTCAATACATTCTCAGTTATAATTTTGTTGTTTGTAGCTTAAAGCAATAATGCTATTGGCGACGATGCATAGTGATGTACAACGATTGATAAAGATGATAACACAGTTGACGCGATGCGCTCTGGATGACTGGGGGCAGTCGTGTAGTGCCTAGATCAACACGGGACTACAGTTGACGCGATGCGCTCTGGATGACTGGGGGCAGTCGTGTAGTGCCTAGACTAGGAAACGCCAAAGTCGTTGTTAGACGAGTGAGTGAGCCATGTGTTGAGTACCCGGTAACATTTCTTTTCTTCCCCTTACCTTAGGCCTCCCTAGCCTATCATATAGGCTACATTGGAGCATTTTGGCCTAAACTATGGCCTAAACATTTACACAACTCCCGGACCAACAATCTAACATTAAGCAAGACCCGGCAGTCACACGGAATATTCAGTTGAAGACTGCCAACAACAGCAACCTCCGGCACAGTGATTTCCACCAATACCCTATTATCAATACGAATATAATTATCAAACTTAAATGCTAATGTTCCCGGGTACTCACCACATGACTCGCTCACTCGTCTAACTACGACTTTGGCGTTTCCCTAGTCTAGTTGGCTAAAGCGCCCTTGTAGCCGAAATGTGGGAGACGTGGGTTCAATCCCCTGGTCGGGAAAGATTTTGTAATTTCTAGATTGCATTTCAAAAATAATTAAACATGTTTTGAAATGCATATAACGCAGTGTAGTCCATCATCTGTGGCAATAGGGCCTACTATGGTTAACATAGCCAGTACGAAATACGTGAAAATATTGCAAGGTTTACTCAATCTACGTGCGGAATTTGGGGGTACCTTGACGTCCAACATTCGACTGACCTTGCATGGACACGGCATTTCACGGCCAGGCGAAAAACAAACAAAAAATATATTTTCAAAATCTAAAACATTGTCGTTAAAATAATTTCTAAACATTGGAAGTCTATTTCTCAGTTTATTATTTCTTGTAGGTTTAAATCGCAATGAATCTTGCTGATTTTGTTAACAGTTCTCAAAAAACTCGTACCGGATGTCCGTTTAAAATTTCAGCGCAATTTTTCAGCGTTCGGCTGATTTTCAACGTACACACACACACACACACACACGCACGCACGCAGAAAAACCGTAAGGGCCGTTTAAGTCAAAATGGAAATCACTACGTTCGCTACGCTCACTCGTTAAAATAACTTACAAAGTGTTTTTTCGGCGGCCATCTTGTTTTTTGCGACGGTACCTCATCAAAAATGTTAAAGTACGTTTCATAACGAACGATTGATACCAGATACATAATTCTTTAATAAATTATTGTGCCTCGACAAAAATGTGTTTCAAACATCAAGTCAAATACTCGATGCTTATATTATTCATTTACACATGCCGTCGCTTCAAATACATTATCTCGGGATGTATTTGTCGGAACATAAAATGTAAGAACTCATTGAATACATAAAGAGATATGCTACGGATAAACAAGCCAAACTTATTCAAAAACCGTTTTGGTCATGTAGATATATGCGCCATAAAATCCATAACGATGACGAGTGTGGTAAATAATTTAAGTATTTGTTACTTAACCTCAGTAAATATTAAAGTTTGAACAAAATGGTAAATATATTGTTTATTCGTCATTTAATTACCTTTTCAACGGTATACGTGAATTAAAAATCGGGTATAATACTTTAAATGATATGCGAGTCAAAAGGGGTTTATAGGCGGCGGGCCATCTTGTTTTTTGCCATGGGAAGGGGTCAGTAAAAAATCGAAATTTTTTCCCCTCAAAATTGTTTTAAAACACGGTTCATAACGAATCGATTGATCCCCATACATAGTTGTTTCACCTATTGTGCTCTGAAAAAAATCGTTAAATTACTAAAAAATTTAAACCAAACATAACCCCAAAGAAAAAAACTTTCTGGAAAATTGTTGGTATATCGTTTGAAGCTCTTTTTATTACCTTTTTAACGGGTTTTCCCTTTTTAATTGAAATCGGCAAAAATACTTTCAAAGATATTTTAGTTAAATGTTCAATGACGGCCGCCATCTTGTTTTTGCCCAGGGAAGGTCTCAGTAAAAAAATCGAAGTTCGGTTCATAACGAATCAAAATTGTTTAAGTTCGGTTCATAACGAATCGATTGATTCCAAATATCTAATTGTTTCACCAATTGTGTCTCGACAAAATGTAATGAAACATAGAGTCACACAGTAGTAGCATATATTCATCTACACATGCCATCGCTTCAATTAAATAAACTCAGGCTATAATTGTCAGAAAATTGAATGCATGGATTCATTAAAAACACAAATAAATAATCCACCAAAAATGCAACTTGAGAAAATGTAAAACCTTTTTACCTAGTAAATATCGTTCCATAACGAGAAAGTGTAAAGTAAACAGTTAAAGTTTGTGTAACATAACCTCAAACATATTGGATTTTCGTGAAAATTTGTGAATATTTATTTAAATTTCTATCATTTACCTTTCGAATGGTACCTTTGAAATTGAAATCGGTCAAATATTTACGAAGATACGCTAGTTTAAAATTCGAAAGCGGCGGCCATCTTGTTTTAAATATGGCCGGTCTCAGCCAAAAAATCAAGACTCTCACCATCGAAATTGTTTATCTATGGATCAATACGAATCGATTGATACCACATACATAGCTCTTTCACCTAAGCTGCCACGGAAGCATGTTTTCTTACCCTATGCTCCCCCACTAATACAATAAATCTATGCACAAAAGAACACCATTTTCCTCCACTCATAAGGGAATCTATTGAAATTGCCAAGTCCCCCAATAATTTTAATGGGGGTATTGGTGGTTTTATGGAGTCCGATGATAGGGAAATTACTGTCAAGAAAACAACAACAACAACAACAACAACAACAACAACAAAACAACAAAACAACAACAACAACAACAACAACAACAACAACAACAACAACAACAACAACAACAACAACAACAACAACAACAACAACAACAACAACAACAACAACAGCAACAACATCTAGCACTGGCTAACTTTACTGAAGTCCCAACAACATCAGCATCAAGGAAGTCAAGAGGTTTCAAGTTCTTTGGACGATGGCAATCGGAGCCAGATTAGAAGAAGCAAAAGAATTAAACAAAAACAATCTCAAATGTAAGGTTTTTCAGTGTGCCACAGATGATGTTAAGCACAGTCTTATCGAAACGTCAGGTGTTAAAAAGAAAGCGAACAAAGCAAAATATTTGCCTTTCGGACTTTCGTCAAGTACTTCCATGTGTACCTATACTAGGAAAACGCTAAAGTCCCGCCGCGTTAATGCCATGGATGAACTTTTTTGTAGATTTTTAGTTTTCGTAGGACCACTTATCCTTTGCAAGTGCATTTTGAATGCATTGTAGGTGATTGTTGCCAAGTTTCTATTGTTACTTCTTAATTATTATAAACCTCGAAAAACTCATAATAAAACCATTATTCTTTGGATTCTGGCTAACTTTTTCAACTTTTTCTTTCAAAAGCAATACATCACCATTACCTTAATGTCCATGTGAAATATGAACGTTGTAGCTCTACCCGTTTGGTCAGAATCTGCCCAAATGTCACGAAAATATCGCACTAAAAATCGAAAAAAGTCGTTAAAGTACGATATTGAAGAGAAATATCTCTTCGATTGTACCCAAAAACGTAGCAAGTCTAAGTTCAGAGATTTAGAAGGTGCACTCAAATTTTCATCAAGATCAAGCGAACAAACAGACAAAAAAAAAACAAAAAAAAAAACACCCGAGCTAAATTTTTTGGGGGGTCGGTGAAATTGATGTCTTCGCTTTGCTTATCCAATTACATACATTATTACTTTGTCTTAACTCTTAACTAAAATAAGTTATTTTATGATGTAGTTTGTAGATGATGTTTTCTTTCAGCTGTATACGGTCGTGGCCGATTTCTCGTCGCCATCCTATTATTTGCTCTTCGGACAATGGGAAACCACGAAAACAACGTTGAAATGGAAGTTATCATAGAGTCAAGATCTTTTGCACTAAATTGTTATCAAGATTTGAACACAAGAATGATGGTTGAACACAAGAATGAAGATTCGCGTTCGGTGGTTTCTTCCGCGAAAGATTGATTACTCCCTGATTTGCTGTTCCTGATTTTTGGCAAACCTCATATTCGTTTGAGTGGGATCGTCTAATAAATCAGTTTTTTTCTTTTCGTTTTTTCGTTTTTTAGGGCGCGACTCTCGGGAGCGGCCTTATAGGTTTGCCAAAGTTGTGTGTACATTTGGAGCGCGCCAAGACCTATGCATTTATTTGAGGTAGAAGATATTAACCAATGTCAACGAAACTTTACAATCATGATTCCAAAAGAACACTGCATCACTCCTTAAAATTTCATACTGTTTTGACTCACTTTTGAGGGGCGTAAGTGTTCCTAAATGCAAGTTTAGTCAGCCGTAAAATGTTGTCATTTTACACATTGCGATAGTTTTTCATCAAAAGTCCGTTATCAATTTTGCGTTATCACAACGAAACTCAAACTCGCATCGCCTCGATAGTTTGGTAATAGAATACTACCAAATAAATTTTCCTGGCGGTATTAGTTGCGAATCCACGTTTTACATAAAATATTCAGATTACGAAATCAAAATATTTGTGTATATACATTTTGCCAAACTTTACGATGATATTGCCAAATTATTCCAAAATGCAGGGTGAATGCGATTAGTCATGTCCAAACAGTTGTGTATAGTGCCAAAAAACAGTTAGTTTCATTCAATAGTTCATCAAGGGTGTCCAATCAAATTATGTTTTGGAGCACGTTTTTATCTTGTAAAGATTTTTTTATTTTTTTATATGTAGAAGATTGAAACATACGTTAACGTCCTTTTGCATGGTGGTTTTTACTATTGTAAAGTATTAGTATGTAAATTTGCAATGAAATCGGATCATAAGAAAGGCCAAAATGTTGATTAAGATAATCGTAAATGTATCATAATCTGTTCGCCCCAATAGTTAATAAGTCATTGTTTGCTAGCAATTTTGCGTTAGCACAATGTTACTTATAAACATTTCTACCTTCATCCTTTGACTATAAATTGGCATTACACTAATTCACCTGATGTTTGTATTTGGGACAATACGAATTTTAATAAAAATATTTGGAGCGTGATTTTTGTGGTGTGGGTGGCGTGTGTGGCGATTCCATCGTATATCGGGTATCGGTGGTTACGCAAGGCAATCTAACTGATGATCATTGGATTGAGCGAAGCAAAGACTTCAATTTCACTGACCCCAAAAAATTTAGCTTGGGTGCTTTTTTTGTTGTTTTTTTTGTTTGTTTTTCTGTCTTTTTGGGTTAAAATCTCTACCAGGCAAAACGGCATATCCGATCTTGATGAAAATTGGAGGGTACCTTCGAAATCTCTAAACTTAGAGGTGTATGTTTTTGGGTACAATCGAAGAAAATTTTCTCATGAATATCGTACTTATACATTTTTTTCGATTTTTAAAGTGCGATATTTTCGTGACATTTGGGCCGTTTCTGGCTAACGGATGGGGCTAAAACGTTCATATTATAGATGGACATTAAGGTTAGGGTGATGTAGTACCTTTTTGAAAGAAAAAGTTGAAAAAAGTTACCCAGAATCCATAGAAATAAAGCTTTTAATATAAGTTTTTTTGTTTTTTATGCGATATTTTCGTGCCTTTTGGGGTCAATTCTGACCAAACGGTGGGGCTACAACGTTCATATTATACATGGACATTAAGGTTATGGGATGGTTAGTACATTTTGAAAGAAAAGTTGAAAAAGTTAGCCAGAATCTATAGAAATAAAGCTTTTAATATAAGTTTTTTAGGGTAAATAATAACAAGAAACAATAGAAATTTGACAACATCACCTACAATGTGTAGGCAGCAAAACAAACCACTTGCAAAAGTAAAGATATCTCATGAAAAAAAAACTTAAAAGCTCATCCATAAAACGCGACTTAAAAAAAGCGTTTGCGAAGCTTCTAGTTTTTAAGATACGTTAAGTCATATTCATATCGCGTCAGCAGATGTTCAGATGACAAAAAGTATTCATTTTTTATCTTCATTGGTGATGTTTTAATGGTATTGGGACTGCTTCACCGATAGAAGTAGGTATTCTAACGCGTCAGAAGCAATATCCTCATTCGCGAGGTTGCCACTTCGATACCAGCTGCTATCCATACGAAAGGTTTACCCGTAGTTTTCTTGGGTCATGATCAAGGAAAATGATGGGTATGAGAGTCATCAAATGGCCCTGTGGCTATTCCCTTCCTGTTAATAAAACGTTGACCAGGTTTCACTTCAAAACGAATTTAATTTAAACATTCATTTTCAAGTCAAATAGCAAAAAAATAATTTAGGCCGCTGAAAATAATATTGCTAATTTGGAAATACATTAATTCTAGACGAAAATTTTATACAGAACATAATCAAGCGAGCAAAGCGAGCGTTTCCATTTGACTCCCGGGAAAAAAAATAGTCACTGGTTTTTTTTTTGTTTTTGTTTTGTTTGTTTGTATGTCTCGCCGAAACGTTCAAAACGGAGGCTCGATCGAGTTGAAATTTGGGACCATCCGCAAGTTTCGTTCTCGATTGAATGCCATTAGTTTTTGTGGCAAAATCGTTTAAAAAGTTACTTAAATATTGGAAAACTTGGCCCCGGGGGGAACAGCGAACGGCGCAAATTTTATAATTAAAAAATGTGCAATGTGGGTCTAGCTATAGCACGGGCTCGCATATCAAGGGCGTCCAACTGAGGCGTTTCCTAGTGAAAAAATATTGATAGCTTAAAACACGTTCATGCAAAACTTTTATCATACCTTACTTTTATGTAATTCAAAATATGGATGTAACAATAAAAATAAAAATATTACGCGACGGTACTTCCCAGTAGTACGTTTTACTGAGAATTTAAATCTTATTTTACTGGTTAAAAAAAAGATCAACACCTTTATTTATGTATTGATGTTTATTTATGTATGAGATTAAATATTCACCTAAAATTACCCAAAAATCCGTGATTTTTAAAATATATTTTGACGTTAGAAGACGCTGTGAGTAGGCTAGTGCCATAGATTTGACCGTATGGCAGTGATTACCTTCATGGTATGTTACCAATTTTGCGTGATCACAATATTACTTACAAAAATTCATACCTTGATCATTTGATTAAAAAATTGCTTAAACTAATTACCAAATTTTATTTTTCGTGTATCTCATTATTTATATTCTTCATTTCATCATCTTATTATTAATCTAATCAATGGGATTGAGACATTTAAATATTTTGAACAGATCATTTATTTGGGCCCCATGGTCTAGCGGTGGAAGTTTTTTTACTTTTTGTTTCCTGAGTGGTTACTCCACCATGTCTGGCGTTTTGAGGGGTTGTCTCGAGTAACATTCTGATACGACTTTTTATTTGGGTGCTCCCTGTGTAACTACATTGCATAAAATAAATAAGCCAGGGATCTTGACCTAATATTTCTCAGTGATAATTACTAACTTGTTAAACATTGAAAAAACCATCCGCTAGCGTCTTACGCAAAAACACCATGTGCGTGAACTCCCCAGCCTTTTACGTAAACAGCCGAATTGACGGCATCACACGCGACACCTTAGTGGGCTGGGTTCTTTACAAAAATTTCCCTTTAAAAAACACTAACAGTGATTCCCTGCCTTTTATCACGGCAACAGTGACGCAACGCAAAAGAGCCTCCTGGAGGTTGCGAGTTCGATGTACGGGTTTTCCGGCCACAAAATTATGAAGAAATATAATTGGAGTCGGTTTCATATAGTGATTGCAAGGCTGCGGGCTCCTTTTCGTTTGAAGTATAATTTTCCCCGGTGATTTCGCCGGTAGGCGTTGTGCGAGGTTTACCATTGGAATTGAATAAATGATTAGCTTTAAATTTCATATAAAGTTGAGATTTGTCAAAATTGTGAAGGCACACTTTATTATTTTACTGTTTCCGTGCGCTAATAGAAACCCAGGGCAAACCGAAGACAAAGTAATTTTTACATGACTGGTTTACAAATGATTTCAAAACGTTTTCAAAACTGGATTAAGTTGTTAGGCCTACTTTTAAATGGGTGGCAGTGTAGGGGGTGTATACATGACGGTTTTGAAACAAATTTGAAGTCAAACCCGCGAAGAATGTTTTTGACTTGAACCGATCCAAACCTAGTTTCGAAGCGTATACATAATGTTTTCAAACCCCAAAGCGTTTTTAATAGATTTTAAAACCGAATGTATATAAGATGTATATATCTTTCTCAAAGTTACAGGGGAGATTTTCTAAAAATTACGCTTCTACTCACATAATATTAAGCCTGGTGATCTAGCAGTCACAATACAATTAGCAATTTTTTGTTATGCTTTCAAATTTTGTCTTATATGAGTATAAAAAAAAAACAATTATTTTCACCAGTCATTTCTTCATTAGTACCGAAAAACACATGTTTACAGCATGTTTAATGTCGATAAAAAGTTCTAAGTTCATTATGATAGTATGCTCCAAGTTCTTTGTATGAGCTCTGGTAGCGGATTCTCGCAACGCTCTAAGGAGTATACTTGTTGACGGCGGAGTGTTTACCCCATAAGAATATCCTACGCTCGCAACGTTCACCACCAGAAAGAAAGCTAAAACTTATAATTTATTTTTTAAGCACTTGCTAGATGTGGCCTTTTCAACACGTTTCTAAATAATAAGGACAATACCGAAATAATCACGCGATAACAGAGACGTGTATGCATCAACAATCCATATTGCTTCTAAGAGACTACGCCTGCAGAGACACTCGAGTTAGTTTTTACAGTTTTTTTTGTATGTGATTACTTTTTTTTGTTTTCAATATTTGATTTTCACAAAGTTTTTTTTATCGTACTGAAAAGTTAATGTTTATTGTCGGTTGAAGTTTTCCAAGTTCATTATAATATGTATGCCTTTGTAATTTTCGCGCCCCACAGTAAAAGGAGGAGGCCATTACAGAGAAAAAAATCTTAGCCCAGGGTGTTTAAAACGTGTTTGAAAAATTCACATTATGTTTTTTGGGGGAATCGACACTCGCATCATATTTTTGTTTTCATAAAGTGGTTTTCCCGCAATTTTTGTTTTTTTATTTACCGCCTGATATTTTGAGGGGGGACAGTGTTTTTTCATTCTTATTTTTTTTCAAATTCCTTTTAGAAAAATTAATTTAATTACTCCGCTTTTTTTTTGGGTTTAATTTTTTTACCAGATAGGAAAAATCGCGGAAAGTTTCCGGCGAGGGAAGGCCTGGGAAGAGGTCGCGCCGCGACCTCTGTTTTTTTTTTTGTTTTTTTTTTTTCTTTTTCTTTTTTTTTTTCTTCCTTTTTCTTTTTTTTTTCTTTTCCCTTTTTTTTTTTCTTTTTTTTTTTCATTCCCCCCCCCCTTTTTTTATATTCGATTATTCATTAATTTCATTTATATCCTTTTTTTTTTGTTTCAAAATTTTTTGAAAATTTTTAAAGCTTTTTTGTAATATTACTATTTCAAAAATTTTCTTAAATGTGTCTTTGTTAGTCGGTCTATGTAAATTGATTATTTTTGTCCTCCTTTTTAAAACAGTTTTTATAACTGAATAGGATAGAGTTTAATAAATAAATAAAAATAAATAAAAAAATAAATCTCGAGAGTTTTCTTAGTTTGAAATTTTTGAACTATTTTACAGTGTTTTTACTTTTTTTTTTTTCCACATCTCTTTTTCTCAGTTGCAAGCTCACCCCTTTTATATGTTTTTTTTTTTATTAGCTCGACGTTTGGTACATTGGGACAGCAACGTAATAAATTTTTAGTTTCTTGTTTCTTTTTGTCATTATTATTATTTAAACCGGTTTGTTGTGATGTTAGTTTTGGGCCCGTTTTAACTGTGCGGTCGTAATATAATTTTAAACTTTATTTCTATACTTTTTACGGGGATTTTGTATTTGTAGTATGGGGTGTTTTGTGTCAATGAGGTTGTATTTGATTGCTATTTTTTGTGAATAATTTAGCTACTTGGTTTGTGTCTCTAGAGGTAATCTGTTTGACTAAGATTGGGCACCCAGTATGGGTTTTTTTCGATAGTTTAACCTTTGCACTACATTCCCCATTTATCATTTTTCTGTTGCATCTTTTATAATGTTATTTTTTACAATTGGTTCGTTGCAATCACTCTGTCTTTAAAAAGCCATTATAAAACCTTCTTTTCTCCAAATAGTTCCCCGTTTTTTAACCACCTATTTTATGCTTTAATATCAACGTGACCTTTTGTGTGATTCATCATAATGTCTCTTGTGTAGGGTCTTTTCTGAGAGACGTAACTCTTTTGCAGTTTCAGTTGTGAGGTTCACTTGAAGATTGACATTTTCGTTTGCTAGATTGAGTGGAGTTAATGATTTTTCAGCTAGCACCACTGCCCTATGAAGTGTTGATTGGTTACTCTTTGTAAAAAAATATTTTCTTAAAATGTCTAATTGTTTATAATATAAGTTGTTCAGATCAATTAGGCCCCGTCCTATACTTGTTCTCTTGGAAGTGTCAATCTTTCTATTGCTGATTTAGGATGATGCATTCTGTGTTTGGTAAGTGTAGTACGAGTTAATATTTCCAACGCGTGGATGTCCGTCTGTGTCCATTTAATGATTCCGAATGAATATGTCAGTACTGGTATAGCATAATATGCTACATATTATGTATTTATTGCTTCGATCTTGTTTTTACCGTTTAGTTGTGTCGTGGGGATGGATTTTATTCGTTTCTCGCATGAATCTATCAATTTTGCTTTCATTACTTTATGCTCAATTCTGGCAGATTGTACGAATCCTAAATATGTATATACTTCGTTATCGTCCATAACTCCAATGCTGTTTCCATCATCTAGCTGAAACTCCTCTGCTTGCGAAACCTTACCCTTTTCTATATGTAGTGTCTTACATTGGTCTACTCCAAACTCCATGCACATATCTTGACTAAATTCTAATATTGTATTGATTAAACTGTTTAGTCGAGCAAAATTTGATGCATATAACTTTAGGTCATCCATGTAGAATAGGTGAGAAATTGTGTTACGTACCATATTATTGTCTTTGATTATAAATCCGTATGTAGATTCATTAATTAAGCATATGTGACAGTGGGTTAAGTGACAGACAAAACCGTAATGCGCTGAATGAGTCACCTTGAAAAATGACACGTTTAATTTGGATCGGATATGTAGTTATCTGCTGGTTTTTCATATTTAGTTTTAGTGTTGTTCTCCATGTCTTCATTCTTGCCTTCAAAAAGTTTACAATTACTGGGTTGATTTTATATATTTTGTAAAATCTGAATAAGCCATGTGTGTGGTGTTGAGTCATAAGCTTTCTTATAGTCAATGTAGTTTACGTGAATATTCCTTTTCTTATTGTGTGCCTGATTCATTACAGTACAGTCGATCCCCCCAAAAATAAAAAAATTGTAAAAAAACGGCAGCCAAGCTCTCCTTCCAAAGACTTCGGCTGTGAATGCTGTGAGATATAGAAGTTGAGCCAAGCATTTCATTCTTTCTCCCTAGTTTCGCATTGAAAAGAAGAAAGATCATTTCGCCTGTTGACGAGCGCCAAGCCAACCATTTTCGTGGTAAAAAAAGTAAAAATTTTAAACTCAAACTCACAAAAAAATTACTTGGCTATTGAATTTTTTAGAGTCCTCGTACCAAAATCAATAGTTAAGTAATTTTTTTATGATTTTGAGTTTAAAATTTTTACTTTTTTTACCACGAAAATGGTTGGCTTGGCGCTCGTCAACAGGCGAAATGATCTTACTTCTTTTCAATGCGAAACTAGGGAGAAAGAATGCAATGCTTGGCTCAACTTCTATATCTCACAGCATTCACAGCCGAAGACTTTGGAAGGAGAGCTTGGCTGCCGTTTTTTTTTTTTTTTTTACAAATATTTGTATTTTGGGAGGATATCACATTTTTTGTTGTATGTTTCATATCAAGGCGTGAAAAACGTGAAATACGTGTAAAGGTGGATACAGTGCTTTTTAAAACACATTGTTTGAAACAAAAGCTACCATCTTTTGTTTTTGTTTACAATCTGTAGTTGGCAATATACAATGTTTTCATTAAATTTCCTATGGTTAATGTCGTCTTGGGTTTTTGTGTGAATGATTTGTTGACCGGAATATAACACATTGACGTATAATTTTAATCAGCAATTAAAATATTAAAGTTGTATTAAATACGACCTTGTTTTTCCCAAAGTTAAGGGTGGTAGGGAACAGTGAGGGTGAAATATCGCTTGCCTCCTGGCGGATTATTATGTGTCATATTATTATGTACCATCATGCCAAATTTCATGCTGATAACTCATTCGGTGCCTTCATTGCGAATGCTGGAAATCAAGGTAAAAATAACATAAACTATTAAGGATGGGGGTTGAAAAAATGTGGTTTAGGTAATGACAATGATTGGGGATTGGGGATGATTGGGTTAAAACACATTAAAACATAATTTACTAATTTGAATAAAAATTCAATTTTGGGTTAGAGCTATGAATTATTCTAATTTTAGGGGGTGTTGGGGGTGGAATATCGCTTGCCTCTCAGCGAATTATTTTTTCAAATAAGTATGTACCATCATGCCAAATTTTATGCTGATAACTCATTAGGTGCCTTCATGGTGAATGCAGGAAATTAAGTTAAAAAGAATATAAACTATAAGGGATGGGGGTTGAAAAATTATGGTTAAGGAAATAAGAACAGGCTGATTGTGTTAAAACACATTAAAAACATAAAAAAACTAATTTGAATAAAAATTCAATTTTTGGTTAGAGCTATGAATTATTCAAATTTTTGGGGATGATTTGGGGGGTGTTGGGGGTGGAATGTCGCTTGCCTCTCGGTGAATTATTTTTCATATTAGTATGTACCATCATGCCAAATTTCATCCTGATAACTCATTAGGTGCCTTCATGGTGAATGCTGGAAATCAAGGTAAAAATAATATAAACTATATGGGATGGGGGTTGAAAAGAGTGGTTAAGGAAATAAGAATAGGTTATGGGATGGGGGTTGAAAAGAGTGGTTAAGGAAATAAGAATAGGTCAATAAAAAAACAATTTTAGATTTGAGTTATGAATTATTCCAATTTTAGGGGATGTTGGGGGTGGAATATCGCTTGCCTCTCGGCGGATTATTTTATATATTATCAAGTACCATCATGTTAAATTTCATGATGATAACTCATTATGTGCCTTCGTAATGAATGCTGGAAATCAAGGTAAAAATAATATAAACTATTAGGGATGGGGGTTGACAAAATGTGGTTTATATAATGAGAATAGGCCGATTGGGTTAAAACACATAAGAACATAATTTTAATAACTAATTTGATTAAAAATTCAATTTTGGGTTAGAGCTATGAATTATTTAAATTTTAGGGGATGATTTAGGGGGTGTTGGGGTAAAATATTGCTTTCCTCTCGGCGGAAGTATGTGAGTCTTAGGTACATCTAAGTGTGGTCCAAGTTTCATAGTTCTAAGATGCATTGTTTTCTCTGTAGGCTCTTATTCCTCTCTGTCAAAATCCCACCCCCAACCAACCAACCAACCAACCAACCAACCCACCAACCAACCAACCAACCAACCAACCAACCAACCAACCAACCAACCAACCAACCAACCAACCAACCAACCAACCAACCAACCAACCAACCAACCAACCAACCAACCAACCAACCAACCAGCCAGCCTGAAGATTTTCTTCGATTTTTACGCACTTTTTTAACACAGAACGGGTCATCGGATCGGGCTGATTTTTTTTTGTATGTCATGGACCATATATCAGGTCGTATACCGAGTTTCAAGATTGTAAATCTTTCGGGACGGCGTGTGCAGATAGCTGAAAAAAAGGAGTAAACAGGATCGAGTTAGTCATCGCCTTCTAGCAGTCGCGTGCGCTTGGCTGCGGGCGAACGACCGTCACCCTAGATAATGAGTTGTTCTTTACATCCCTGTGAGTTCTTTACAGCATCATTTTTGTTCCTCGGCCATGATATTGTGTTCTTCGCATTGATTATATACTTTATTTGTTATGCATTAAGTCAATATTTTATATAAAGTTGGTAGACATGAAATTGGCCGATATTTACTTGGGTTCTTCGTGTTATTATCTTTCCACCTCACCTTCTTCCATTCCTTCAATAACAATTTCACCCGCTAGTTGAACACCATGTGAAGCTTGAACTTTTCCCTTATTGACACTTAACCCTTTCGGGTCGGATTTTTTGTTTATTATTTAGAAGGCAGTGGATCTGTTTACTGTAGAAAGTACATTAAAACACTTTAATGAGTGGGCAATACATAAAAATTTTCATCAAAAAAAATTTAAAAAAAAAATCCAAATTTTTTTTTAGCAATTTTTCAAAAAAATTCATGGGGGTGTAGTATAGGGTGCAAAACACCCTTGTCGGCTGACAGCCGACAAACGACCGGCAAGGGATAATATATTACACTTTTCTTATCCAAATTCCATTTGAATATCTTGGCTAAACGAATGTGTGATTTGTAATAGATGATTGAGTTGTGCATCTGTATTCGCATATAGTTTGATATCATCCATGTACATTAAATGAGACAGTACAAATAGTGTATTACCACTTTCTTTGATTTTGAATCCGTATTTTGATTTATTTAGCAAGTTTGATAATGGATTTAACGCCATGCAGAACCAGAGTGGGCTTAATGAGTCACCTTTAAATATTTCACGTGCAATTTTTAGTTCACCAGTTGACAAAGTTTTCTCTTGCAATTTTATATTTAACGTTGTTCTCCATGTGTTCATAGCGTTCTTCAAAAACTGTATTAATATTGGATCTATTTTATATATTTCCAATACATGTAAAAGCCATGAATGAGGCACAGAGTCATACGCCTTTTTGTAGTCAATATATGCAGTATGAATATTCCTTTTGGACACATGTGTTTGTCTCATAACCAAAGAATCTATAACCAACTGTTCCTTACAACCTTGGGAATACTTTTTACAGCCCTTTTGTTCCTCTGATAATATATGTTCTTCTTCACAATGCTGGTAAATTTTGTTTGCAATACAAGATGTAAGTAATTTGTACACAGTTGGAAGGCATGTTATTGGTCTGTAGTGAGCTGGATTTTGTGTATCTGCATTCTTTGGTTTAAGTAACGTCTTTCCTTTTGTAAAATAGAAAGGAATGGCTTCATCTCCTTTCACTTATGCTGTAAAATATTTTGCTAGATCTTCATGCAAACAGGTGAATCTTTTATACCAAAAGTTATGGATGTTATCAACTCCGGGAGTTTTCCAGTAATGTGCTCCATGTAATACTAGATTCAGTTCTTCGAGAGAAATGCTATTGAAGGACATTTCATTAACTTGCTCCATATCTTGGGTTTCTTCGACAATCCATGTTGCATTTCTGTTGTGCTCTACAGGTCTACTCCAGATATCTGACCAGAAATTTGTTGTATCTTGCTCTGATGGTGTACCGTTATCAATTGGTGTAAGTCCATTTTTCAACTGTCGATAGAAATACTTTTCATTGTGCTGAAACATTTCATTTTGTTGTTTTCGACTTGTACATAATAGTAGGGGAGCAAAGGTAATTCCGTGGCCGAAACGGTGAAAGAATGGTATCAATCGATTCGTATTGATCCATAGATAAACAATTTTGATGGTGAGAGTCTTGATTTTCTGGCTGCGACCGGCCATATCTAAAACAAGATGGCCGCCGCTTTCGAATTTTAAACTAGCGTATCTTCGTAAATATTTGACCGATTTCAATTTCAAAGTTACCATTCGAAAGGTAAATGATAGAAATTTAAATGAATGTTTACAAATTTTCACAAAATCCAATATGTTTAAGGTTATGTTACAAAAACTTAACTGTTTACTTTACACTTTCTCGTTATGGGACGATATTTACTAGGTAAAAAGGTTTTACATTTTCTCAAGTTGCATTTTTGGTGGATTTTTTATTTGTGTTTTTAATGAATCCATGCATTTAATTTTTTGACAATTATAGCCTGAGTTTATTTAATTGAAGCGATGGCATGTGTAGATGAATATATGCTACTACTGTGTGATCTTTATGTTTCATTACATTTTGTCGAGACACAATTGGTAAAACAATTAGATATTTGGTATCAATTGATTCGTTATAAACCGAACTTAAACAATTTTGATTAAGTTAATTTCAATTTTTTTTACTGAGACCTTCCCTGGGCAAAAACAGGATGGCCGCCGTCATTGAACGTTTAACTAAAATATCTTTGAAAGTATTTCGCCGATTTCAATTGTAAAGGTACCGTTAAAAATGTAATAAAAAGAGCTTCAAATGATTTACCAACAATTTTCCAGAAAGTTTTTTTTTGAGGTTATGTTTGGTTTGAATTTTTAGTAATTTTAACGATTTTTTCAGAGCACAATAGGTGAAACAACTATGTATGGGGTATCAATCAATTCGTTATGAACCGTGATTTAACAATTTTGATGGGAAAATTTTCGATTTTTTACTGAGCCCTTCCCATGGCAAAAAACAAGATGGCCGCCGCCAATGAAACTTTTGACTCGGATATCATTTAAAGTATATACCCGATTTTTAATTCACGTATACCGTTGAAAAGGTAATTAAATGACGAATAAACTATATACTTACCATTTTGTTGAAACTTTAATATTTACTGAGGTTATGTTACAAAACTTAAATTATTTACCACACTCGTCATCGTTATGGATCTTATGGCGCATATATCTACATGAAAAAAACGGTTTTTGAATATGTTTGGCTTGTTTATCCGTAGCATATCTCTTTATGTATTCAATGAGTCCTTACATTTTATGTTCCGACAAATACATCCCGAGATAATGTATTTGAAGCGACGGCATGTGTAAATGAGTAATATATGCATTGAGTATTTGATCTTGATGTTTGAAACACATTTCGTCGAGGCACAATAATTGATTAAAGAATTATGTATCTGGTATCAATCGATTCGTTATGAAACGTACTTTAACAATTTTGATGAGGTACCCGTCGCAAAAAGCAAGATGGCCGCCGAAAATTTTTTTGTAAGTTATATATTTTCTAAGGTAATTGACAGACCAATTTCAAAGGTACCGTTGGAAAGGTAACTAAAGTAGTAAAAAATTATATACTTGCAATTTTCACGAAACCTAAATATTTACTGAGGTTATCTTGTTGAAGGAAACTATGACGCTGTTATGTTGGTACCATAGACATAAATTAAAAAAAGTTCGTCCACCGGAAATTGAACCCGGGACCAGCTGGAAACAGTATGACATTGACAGCCTAGATCCCGAGTGTTTCTAATTCTAATTATTCACATCATCATCCATCCCAGCCCAAATCCGATCAGTAGCGTACACATAATACACAGAATAGTACACAGAATAGCTGATGCAAATCATGCTGAAGAAGAATTTCGTCTACTGGGAGATGTGCTCAAGCAGAATGGTTTTCCAAATAGAATCATTCAAAAGGCCCTCAGACGACAAACTAGCTAACACAGCTAGCCTGTGTTCCTGTTGACGTTGAAACATGTTCCTTCATGTTTGACCCTCTTAGCACCTGTCACAATTCCCACATGGAATTTCATACACGCCACCATCTTCTAGGCGGATGTGGTCGTTAGTTCTTAACATTTCTCCTATCTTTTTTCTGTCGGTGTTTTTATGTTTTGTTTAGCAATAATTTTTCCTATTTGGTCCGTTTCTCTTATAACATAAGGCAAATATGCAGTTGCAAGTGGTTCTTCTTTTACTGTACCTACATCTTTTTTCGAGTTAGTTTGTCGTCTGCGGGCCTATTGAATGATTCTGGCAGTGTTCTAAGTTCAGAGATTTCGAAGGCCTCCATAAAATTTCATCGCAATCGGAGTATCGGTTTAGCCGGAATCGTGTGGACAAACAGACAAAAATACAAAAAAAAAAAAAAAAAAAAAAAAAAAAAAAAAACATTTCGGATTTTTTTCTCCAGTGTAGTGAAATGGAATCTTCGCTTCGCTCGCTACGCTCGCTACGCTCATCCAATAATTTATTAATAATAATAATAATAATAATAATAATAATAATAATAATAATAATAAAAATAATATTATTATTAATAATAATAATAAAATAATAATAATAATAAAAATTTATATAAATATAATAAATTCTTTACTCAAGGTATAACCAATATGATATTCAAGACAGGAGACAGATCGGACCCCAAAAATTATAGACCCATCACTTGCTTGCCAACCATTTATAAAATTCTAACATCAATCTTTCCCTTTTGAAATTAACAGAACATTTATCAGAACATGAAATTTTAGCGTGGGACAAAAAGGATGCACACAAAATGCATATGGATGTAAAGAGCAGCTTATAATTGATAGTATTGTTACAAAACATGCAAATGACAAAAAGAGGAATCTATCAGTAGCTTACAAGACTACAAAAAAGCATTTGATTCGGTTCCGCACGATTGGTTAATCAAAGTTCTTGATTTGTATAAGGTAAATCCACAGTTGATAACGGTGCTTAAGCATCTCATGAATTCATGGAAAAATTAATATAATACTAAAAACCAATTCGATTCTTTTAAAATATTGAAAATATGGCAATAAAGAGAGGGATCTTCCAGGGGGACACTCTTAGCCCTCTTGGTTTTGTCTCGCATTAACCCAGTATCAGAGCTATTTAAATCAAACAAATGCTGGATATCGCCTTACCTGTAAAGAAATAATGACAAGGTAACACATCTGCTGTATATGGATGATTTTAAAATGTTGGGAAAATCAAAAGAAGAGCTCAAAATTTTAATTGACATAGTAAAATTATTCAGTGAAGACATTCATATGGAATTTGGTTTAGATAAATGTGCTTCAATGCATATGAAAAGTGGAAATTGCAAGAAACTGACAATTCCCAAAATTTGGTGTTGGTAAAGAAAATTCCAAACTAAACAATAGCGAAGAAAGATACAAATACCTAGGAATGAGGCAAAACATTATTCTTAACCACAAGGAAATTTAAAAAAATGTATTTAAAAAAAAAGTATGAACATAGAGTTAAAACTATCTTAAAAACAAATTTTAAAGGAAGCTATAAAATCAAGGCATTAAATGCATGGGCTTTACCAATCTTGACCTTTTCATTTGGTATTGTGAGTGGTCAGATGTGGACTTGATGGACCCCAGATCGTTTAACAAGAAGACAAATGACCTTTTTCAGAACTCACCACCCCAAAAGCTCTTCTGAAAGGTTATATATACCACGGGGAAAAAGGGGGGAAGAGGATTGGGAAATATTCGGTCATTGTGCTATTCGCAAATTCATAAACTCAGAAACATACTTTCTTAATTCTACATTCCATTATCACCAAGAACTTAACTCCGAGATAAAACTATAACTCCCCTCAGGCTAAATGACGATTCTTTCATCCAGAAATATACATAGAAGATTTAAATATGAAGATGAATGTCCCGGAATACTAAATCACTTCATGGGAGGTACCCGAAAGCATCCAGCAGCCAAATATTGACATTGTTTTAAAACAATAAGATGGATTCACAAAGGAGATTTGTTTGCTGAAACCGAAGGATTTTGTTCGCCATCCAAGATCAGGTTATAATACCCAAAAACTATAAAAATTCATCATCAAATCCAATGACAATGATATGTGTAGAAAATGCAAAAAGTTTACGGAGACAATAGACCATGTTATAGCTGGATGTCCTTCAATTGCCAAAACGTGGTATCTCAGTAGGCATAATCAGGTAGCAAAAATAGTTTATCAACATCTAGGAATGAATGCACATCTACTTGTCAATCCACCTCCTTATTACAAGTATTCTCCTGCACCTGTGATCGAAAATGCAGAATTTATAATGTATTGGGATAAACAGGTTTAACAGACAAAACCATAGACCACAACAAAACCCGGGCATCATTTTATGCGATAAATCTAACAGAATTACATATCTAATTGACATTGCGATCCCCCTGAGTAAAAATATTGAGAACACCGAGAACACTAAGGGGGAAAAATATCAAAATTTTAAATCAAGAAATAACAAGAATTTGGAAAATGAAAAATGTTACTGTCGTGCCTATCGTGGGTCTCAGCCACTGGAGTCATACCATCTTCCTCTCTGCCAGCCTACAATGCCTGGGTCTGTCTCCAAATCTCTCATCAGCATGCAGAAAGCAGTCATCCTTCAAACGTGCCACATAGTCAGAAGATTTTTGCAGTAATCACTCTCTTTCTCTCTCTCTCTCTCTCTCTTCTTTTCTCTCTCTCTCTCTCTCTCTTTAAAAGATTTTGCCATACAATTGCTTGTTTTATAGATAGAAACTTTATTGATTTTGTTATCACTCTCATCTTTTATTATATTTTGTAATTAGATTAATTTGTCTACAGTAATATGTGTACTATTTCTTATGTTTTCACGCTGTTATAATGTAAATTTTGTTGGGCTTGGGCCTCACCCCGCCTTGTGTATACCAGGACGCAAATGTACCTGAGATTGTTTTAACAAAAAAGAACCACTATATAATAATTTAAAAATAATAATAATAATAATAAAATAATAATAATAATAATAATAAGAATAATAAAAATATATATAATAATAAACACCCTGGCTTATTCAGATTTTTACAAATATATAAAATCAACCCAGTAAATTTTAAACTTTTTGAAGACAGTAATGAAGACATGGAGAACAACACTAAACTAAATATGAAAACCAGCAGATAACTACAGATCCAATCCAAATTAAAAAGTGGCATTTTCCAAGGTGATCATTTTGCGCATTATGGTTTTGTCTGTCATTAAACCCACTGTCGCATATGCTTAACGAATCAAAATACGGATTTAAAATTAAGGACAATAATATGGTTTGTCACACATTTTTTCACCTATTCTTTAAGGATGATCTCAAGTTAATATTGCAAAGATTAT